>CAEFZX010016505.1:0-40154 GCA_903066825.1 Alfaro cultratus | reverse complement strand
ATATATATATATATATATATATATATGTGTGTGGGTGTGTGTGTGTGTGTATGAATCAAGATGGTCCACATATATGGACCATCTTCCCGCTGATAGACCAATTAATAGCAGCATTTTCTGGGTCCTTATTTAAAAATGGTATTTCTAAGAGTTCATGTTGCCACACACTTTAACATAGAATAATGTGTTTTTCCACATATTTATCCTTTGAAGTGTTTGTTGCTGACAACTTTTATTTAAGTTCCGTGTGACCCAAAACACATGATTCCCATTGAAGTCCCAGTAGTGTTTAGCACGCTCCACATGTTTATACTTGAAATGGTAAGGCAGAAAATATTTAGATGGCCTCGAATGGTTTCCAAGTCGTTTATGTGATCTTTGGATTTTTTTTCGCTTTTGTCCCTAACATCCTTCTTACTACATGGTGTTAAAAACAGATTGAATATGAGTCACATCAAAATTAAACCCAAGGGAATTCACATCTAATACAAAACATTTATATAGAAAATGTAATGTGTTGTTTTGGACCAAATTGCCAGTTACTGCTAAAATGTGTAAAGTATGTGATTTTAATTACATCTTTTGTTACATTTGATTTTCCAAACTTTTCACTTGCTAAGTAAAATGAACCTGTTTTCTAGTTTATGCAGACTGTTGTTCATATCTTAGCGTAATTACAATTTTCTATCATTACCTGAACACAAGGCTGGGACCCACTGTGGATCTCAAACTACCAGGTGGGGTTTCTTTAAATGATTTCCACTGAAATTAAAACAAATTAAAAATGGAGCAAATTGGACATGCCATTAATGTTACGACACTTAAAAACAGTTGTAACAACTAATGGAAATGTACAAATGTGATTGCTTGCCAGTGTGCTCTTGTTTAATTGGTTTACTCACAGAGTGTGTTTACTTTAAGTAGAGACAGTTGGGGACACAAATCTCTACGTGTCATTTTGTGGTTCAATAGCTGAAAAGTTTGGGAACCACCGACCTAGAAGTCCTCTCCTCTCACGCTCCAGGGATATATTTATCAAAGTTTTGAGGAGGATTTTTGATTTGCTGATGAAATACAGATGGTGTCTCCATGGAGTGTCAGTCAGCTTTCAAGTGTGCACGCATGATCCCATATAAAAGGCCCCTGCCTGTTGTCTTTTGAGCCATTTGCAACCACAATCTGAACAACAAGGAAGGATTATGCTGGACTTTTCTTGCTACTGAATTCATTACGCTTGTGCATGAAATATCTTCAAGGATACTATTTGCTGTCAATTTGCAGTGATGGCTGATTGGGCTTGGGTAACTTACACAGTGCTGGAAGTGCTCATTGCTGTGGCATGTTGCCTTGGGAACGTGTTGGTGGTGTGTGCGGTGGCTGTTGGTATCCATGATTGCCTCCGGGAGCCGACTTTCTGCTTCTTGGTGTCCTTGGCTGTTGCTGACTTTTTGGTGGGTGCAGCTGCTGTGCCTCTAGCTGTACTGCTGGATGGCTGGGTGAATTTGACCTCTTACCAGTGCTTGTTCCTCAGCTGTGTCATACTCGTGCTGACAGAGGCCTCTGTCCTCTCACTGCTGGCTATTGCCATTGACCGATACCTGCGGCTGCACATGCCTTTCAGGTAAAAGCGACCTCAGTCTCACTTTATAAGAATTGCCGGAATAATTTTCTCATTGTCTCCTTTTATTTTTTCTCTCTCTTTTCAGATACAAAGCCATCGTCACTCAGAGGCGCACACTGGTGGCCATGTCCATCTGTTGGATACTTTCTTTTCTACTGGGATTCACCCCTCTGCTTGGATGGCACAATCTCTCTACCACTGGCTATTATTCCACCAACACATCTTCAACCGCCCCTAGCTCTTCTCAATGCACCTTCCTCTCAGTTATCTCCCTGCCGTTTATGGTTTATTTCAACTTTCTCGGATGTATCATGGCCCCTCTATTGGTCATGACATTTCTGTACCTCATCATCTTCTGGAGCCTGCACAAAAGTCTGAAGAGCAGCTGCCCTCAAGCACAGGCCTTGCTGCTCAGGGAGAAGAAGCTGGCCTGCTCACTTGCTCTGGTTCTCACATTATTTGCATTCTGCTGGATCCCTCTGCACCTCATGAACTGTCTTCTGCTTCTCTGGGGACCTCAAGCAGTGACCCAGGGAACACTTTATACAGGTAGGTCAGAGTTGTTTTCCTACTTCTTGCACAGATGTTAAAATGTCTCCACAAATACAACAATGTGATTCCTTACAGCTCCAGACATCATGAGTCTTAGGGAAATTTACACGCAATAATCTAATGTCACATTCATTTGGGGTTTTGTAATTTATTTTGTCGGAGCTGTCAGTTATATTGCTGATTTCATAAGAACAATATCGGTTCCACAAGTTAACGTTTATTGTGTGATCCACAGAGGCTCCAAATTATTTCAGTAGGCTTAAAGATATCATCGTTAATTAACATCATTATCATCATGTATACAGAACATTTCAGCATTCAGGCAACCCAAAGTGCTTTACATAATATAAACAAAACTCAATACATTGCAGTGGCAAATAAAGAGAATTTACAATCCAGCCTAAAACTAATGAGGCTCCAGTTATTATTAATCAAAAGCAACTCTGAACAAATGGGGTTCAGATTTGCTTTAACTCTCAGGATTTTTGCTGTTTACTGGAAGTTAGTTCCAGATTAAAGGAGCATAATTACTGAATCCTGATTCTACATGTTTGGTTCTAGATCTTTACATACATTTTGGTCTTTTATTATGTTTCACTGAATGTCTTATGTCTTTTAACTTTACAAGGACAGTTCCAGTTATTGACCAAGATTGATTTCAGGCAGTAAGTTTCCATTTGCAGTATAAAAATACAATATTTGTTTGACGAAACTCAATACAGTTTAAAAAATTGGAAGGTCCAAGCAACTCAGTAAAGACCTAGCAAGAGAATAGTATTTATATTGGTGAAATCTCTTAGTGTCCATTGATGAGCACAAATCTGTGCAAATATGATATTAGAGTGTTTCACCATTAAAATTTTTACACTCAGAGAAAGGGAGCCAAATACCTTCAGAAGAAAGGTATTATGGTCAAATAAGGCAAAGATTGAGTTGCTTGACCACAGGGACATATGCTTGGAAGAGTCAAGCTATGAATAATGTGCCATCTGCAAACAGGTACAGTGGTGGTTGCATCATGTTGTGGGATTGTTTTGTTAATGCATCAAAGTGTGTGAAATAGCAATGAAAGAGGACTAACATTACCTCAAAAAGCAGCAAGAATATTGAAATACGGGACACAAGTAGGCTTTCAACAGGACAATGTTCCCCCGAAAATATGATAACTGACTCTGGAATGGACACAGCAGGCTAAGAATAGGATTCCCAAAGCAGCTGCTCAACTCTATTTAAAGACTCCTGTGTATGTTTAAATCCAGGTCCACAGTAGAAAATCAACTGTTTAAATGACTTACAATCCTGCCAAGAATAGTGGTAAAATATCCAGCCAGAAATATGTCATGTGTTTGTTGCTGGCCACAAGAAGTATGCAGTCATGTGAGGTTAAAACAAATATTAGAGAAATTGGGGAAACATATTTGTACCTGTACCTAAACCTTTGACCCTGTGAAGAGTTGAGAAAATCCAAATTGATTTAAGGCTGTGCATCCAATCTTTGTTTTTAGAAATCCTTGAGGTTCTTTCCTCTATAATTTAGCAGTTCTGGAAACATAACTATTAAATCATTTATATTTGTCATCAATAATATCAACTAAGATATTAAAGAAATAAATGTAGACCATCAACAATCAGTTTTTTATGTGAATGACCCAGTTTATGGACCAAACTCACCAACTGTAGTTCCAAAATATTCTTCCAGCCTTATGTATTGCAGAAATTGACTGATTCAGTAACAAACCGATCATCCTGCAGGTATCCTTCTGTCTCACGCCAACTCAGCAGTCAACCCAGTGGTCTACGCTTGTCGCATCCCCAAGATCCAGAAGGCCTACGGTCAAATATGGAAGCATCTCGCATTGAAGCTCAATTGTTCTACCAGAAATGAATCAATTCAGCAAGCTATAACAAGTGACTAGTTTAAGAAATGTAAATGTGTGTTTGCTGAACCAGAAAAAAGGGCTTGTGTAAGACTTGTTTGTGGTATTTCATTAATAAAATGCATTATTCTATCATTGTACAGCATTGACGATTTCTACTGTTATT
The DNA here is from genome assembly GCA_903066825.1 of Alfaro cultratus. Lineage (NCBI taxonomy): Eukaryota > Metazoa > Chordata > Actinopteri > Cyprinodontiformes > Poeciliidae > Alfaro > Alfaro cultratus. The sequence goes on along the minus strand of CAEFZX010016505.1, from coordinate 35,938 downwards.
ACATTTAAACATGTAGCATGAAGACTGTTTACAAAGTTCCCCTTGATATGCAACTTTTGTTTTAATGTTGGCTTTATGTTAGTGACAGCAATTTATTAAAGCTCCGCTAGAGGGCACCATACATCAACAAACTCAATGACTGTTGTTCAGATAGAATCAGAGTTGTAGTGTGTGCACGTGTGTTGCTGTGAGAGAGTAAAATAACTAACTTCTTAGTTTCTGTGACTTCTGGACAACTGATTTGAGAAGACTAGTTTTATTGAGAGGTACATATTTAAAGCATGCAACAACCTTTGTCCACAAAAAAAGCTATAAAATACATATAAATCCTCCTGTAAGACATTTACCCATTCTTTATGCTGTCTGTAAAAAAAATAAATAAATAAATAAATAAAACACTCCAGCAAAGAGATTGTGTTGAACTGTTCAGTGGACTCCTCAGGGAAGGCAATAGACTGTATAGTTATCACCTCAGCAGGGTGCAGTCCCACCTACCAAACTATACAACCTACTACCTCACCCTGACAGAACCCAAGTCATCACACCGCACATAAACTGATTGAGGAAGTAATAAAAATAACCCTCTATATATATATTAAATCAATAACTGCATGCATTTTGACAAGGCAACAGTATTGTCCATCTTTAGACGATAGTTGATGACTGGTTGGCTCAGCTGTCTCCTTGGGAAAGACAGTAGATTGTATAGTTATCTGAAAAAGAGGTTAAAGAACCCCACAACTATTCAATCTACTACCTCAGCCCCAAGGACACAATCTATGCTGCATCCACACCAAAGATCCACAAATGTCACTTTCCTGCAAGGATATAGAAAAAAAAAAGAGACAGAGAATGTTAATTAAATATTTTTTTTAAATTATACTGGATGTGACTTCAACAAATGTTCATCTTCAAAGAAATGTTGACAGACAATTCTTTGTGGAACAGAGTGAAACTAATTTCTTGGCGGTTCCTAAAACAGTTTCTTAGAAAATATCAGGTTCTGGGAGCTATTGATGCTTCATGATAAGTTTTCGACAGCCACAAACTGAGAAAACGATAATCACTATAAACCAAAGACGGCCAAAGGAGCACCACATGTTCTTACTGATCGGTGTAGCTATTTTGTTGCTAAAGAGAAATTTGTAACTTTGTTCCTGACAGAGTAAATTACAGATAACTAATTTAATGGTAGACGGACATGCGAAAGTAACCGCTAGTGTGCAAAATCTCAGCAAACAACTCACAAGCTTCCTGAGACTCTGCCATGTGATCGAACAAGGAAAGAAAAAGAGAGAGAGAGTTGTTCGATTCTCTGCCAGGAATCCTCCACCGGTTTTGCCAAAAGCCGAGCTCATTCCAGCGGGGCTATCCCTGCGTTGGAGTGGCTGCTGCTTCTCAGGCGGAGGTACGCACACACAGATGCCTGCAAAAACGGCTTCCACCAGCTGTCTCTGATTGAATACAAAGCTGGGATTCTGCCCCCCAAAACACAACGAGGAAACACAAAATGGCGTCCTGCAAGGCTTCGGCCATTTTAGGTCTGCTTAAAAACATTATGAGGTCCACCTTGAATGTCGTTTTTTTTGTTGTTGTTGTTTTTTTTTTTCTTCTTCCTTTTCATTCCTGAGCCTGCAATCATCACAATGAAGAGAGAACAGCTGTTCTATCACAAGTTACGAAGGACGAATCTTGTGCCAAGCAGTGAGCCGAAGCCAACTGACCCAGACGACATGCTCAATCACCAATATCGAGGCAGAGGAAACTATTTCTTGTTAGACAGCTGGACAGTTCACAGAGAAGGGAGTGCTCACATGTGGCACGTTCGGCTAAGATCGGGGTTGAAGCATGCCAACAGATTCAAACGGCAGCAACTGAAGAGTTAATAAGCACCAGACTAAATGCCAGGCCGGGGGGCCTCAGAAGACACAGAATAGGTTAGAAGGTGCACCGCTTGCATAAATTAGCATACAGCCGCAACCCCTGAGACTTGGTCCAGACTAGTTTGCAGTTAGTATGCTGTAAACCCCACTAGCTTGATCACAGAAGACCAGACGGGGGAAAAAATGGGGCAGGGTGGAGGGGGTTGTGGTGAGGGAACTGGCATGATGCCCACCTCTGCCACAGAGCTAGTAGAAGATCTATGAACTGCGTTTGCTTGCCAAGAACTATCTCTCTGACTAGACAGCTTGGAGAGGAACTCAAACATATTATTTGGGGAAAATTAGTCAAATAAATTGATTCTAAACATTAAATGCTTGTGGGTTAAGCTGCCAATAATTGCTGTTCCACTCTAGAAAGGGAAAGGCTAGAAGGTAAGTAAAGGCCGGAGCCTGTCTGTCACGCGAGCTCTTCTGAGACTATAAACATTTTCTAAGCTACATAAGAAAAGGAGGGCATGCCCGGCTCAGCTGAGGCAAATCATTTTCTGTCAGCAGCTTCAGAATAAAGCTGCCCGATTGGGCAGCTGGGCAGGGTCTCAGACAAGAGAGAGGGACGAAATGTATAAATCTCATCTGTCCGTCTGACTGTCTTTGCATCTGTTGCTGCAGAATAAAAGCTACAAGTCTTCAAGCTTGCATTAGGAGTGAGCCAAGGACAATGAATCTTTGCCCCCTTGCCCTCTGATAACAGCACTCTGCTGTGACAGAATGAAATGTTTTTCTGCAGACAATTTCCTGTTTCAGCGCAATCATTTGTCTTTGGATGACAGATACAAGGTTTTTTTTTTTGTTTTGTTTTTTTAAAAGCTGCATGACTTACAACTCTTATTCGTTTCTCTTAGGATCTTCTCAGCAGATAGCTTTCCATATCTTCAAAGTCAACAAGTTGCTTTTTGAATAAAAAGATTAAAGCTTTGCTTGCAAGTTATGACAATCTGATAGAACAGAAATAAAGTCCTGGTAAAAGATTTCTGAAAAGCTCTTGTTGCAAGTCATTTCCATCCCTTTCTTTCCTTTTATTTCATAATTAGAAATGTGTGCTGTTACCTCTGCTTATCTGCACATTATACAAACCCGAAGATTCAATTAGAATTATTTCTTCTGTCCAAACACAGTTTAAAAAAAAATTCTTTTCAATAGAAATACATGCAAAATTCAGTAAATAACATGGTAACAAAGGGCCTTAGCTTCCTCTCACCCCTGGAGGCAGGATTTGTTAAGATTTACTCCTCAACTAATATACAAATGAATTAGTAACCACCTCTCTCTCTCTCAAAAAAAAAAAAACAAAAAAAAAAACGTGCTCGCAGAAGATTCAGCTGCCAAGAAAACTCCTCAAATTTGGAGCGGATTATTACAGGAAGCAGAGGCAAGGAAATACCTACTGACTGACTTGCCTGGTCCCTTCGTCCACGACACGGGATGAATGCTTGGCACAGAGACGCCACTGAGGAGGAGGAGGAGGAAGAAGGGGGGGACCCGATGATTGGAGCAGGTTCTTGTGTGTGTGTGTTTTTTCCTTCCCACTCTGCCTCTCTCCATCCCTCTCTCTCTCTCCCTCTTTCTCTCTGAGCTTTGTGCCAAGAATGGGCAGCGTCTCTGTGCCAGGCAGAATTTCAATAAGGAGTAAGGAGGTGGTGGGCAAAAAAAAAAAGGAAAAAGAGGAGGAGGCTCAGTGGGGGAGCTGGTGTTGGCAGAGGAAGCATGCCACACAATAGATGGAAGGATGAAGAAATCTATCTGTTATAGAAATGCATACGGGTGTCTTGTTTCACACCAGCCAGGTTCTCTGATCTTCTATTTTAAAAAAAAATGCTACAGAGAATTTGTCAAACCAGCATATTTCATCTTCCTACCCTTCCAAAGAAGGCCTCACTCCTACACTTAAGAACGAAGGATGCGTGCTCTAAGCCTCCTCCATGCTACCTGGCATGGTGCCCGCTTTGATGTTCTTTATATCCTCATCAACCCGGCTAAACACTCACACGACTCGGGCTCATATGTGTATGTGCATACATGGGTGTAAGGCCATATGAATTCGCTTACACAAAAACAAACAGGCCAGTTGCCTCATCTGCATGCATTTAAGGAGCTACTGCTTTACTGGCTAATTTTATTAGATTCTTCCGCATACAACTACATATAATTATACAGATGAAAAAGCTGGACGGAGACATCAGCAAGAGATAAAAACATGGCAGTGGGAAGCACATTAGGCCTCCCATAAGGGAGGAAAATTTATAGACTTTCAAGGAAAATATTATATATTGTTAAGCACTTAGTTCTTCCCAAATACCACAAAAGATTCATGTCGGTTTTGTGGTGTGTTAGTTCAAAAAAACAAAAAGAAAAAAAAAAAAAACTGGAACAACACATGAAAAAAATTATTACAAATATAAATTAGTTGTGGCAACAAAAATGTATTCATAACTCTGCTTTCAGTCCAATAATAGTGCCAGGCTTACTAAAACTATAGATGATATGTTTAAATATCTTCAGCTTTTTCTACGCCAGTAAATGATATACTGTACAATGACTTTAAAACGTTACAGCTCAAATGTTCGTCACACCTTTCAGCCTATTTAAAGTACTTGGAGTGATCAGAGTTTTTCCAGCTGTAAGGAGTATGAAATAATAAACCATTATCCCTGCCACATGTTGCTCTGCACTGCTGGATAGCTGGCTGAAAGATGCCTAATGAACTTTTCACTCACTATGAACAAAAGGTTCATTTGAACCATCAATGGATAGTTAAAATTAAAGTTGTGATGCCCATCAAAACGCTGGTTTACAGCTACAGTCGACAAGCTATGACAGCCATGAAGACAGCCTGAGGAATCAGCCTGCTAGCATCCTAGTAGAGGTTGCTGCAAAGTCAGAGACTCAATTCTATTGGCTGGGCTTCCTGAGACACAAAAGGTGTTACCAATTGTCATAATAAACTGAACTTGCCTGCACTGTTTTATTACCGATCTATTTTAAATGGCTATAAGTGACTTTAAATGTGTTTTAATGATAGAATTGACTATTTATTACCATCTATAAAGCTGTTTTGGGTTTTTTTGTAAATTGCCTTCATATTACTTTTTGTGAAGGTTTCTATATAAATGAACTAAATGTTATTGTTGGAGTAATTACTCTGAAAAAAAAACAGAATAGCAAAGTACAATGTTCTGCAAAATAAATGTAACAGGTATGTTTTCTATTTTTTTGTTGAAGTCAACATATCAAAACGCTTAACTCTAATAGGGTGTGTGAAACATCCAGGTGATGATGACAAGACTAAGCATAATATTTGAATAACAGGAATAAGACAAGGAAATATTGAAGTTTCTTATTTGGAAATTAAGAATCATAACAGAATAAAGATGTCTCAGATTACAAATTGCGTTCTAAACAGTCTGTAATCAGTGTGAAATATTTCAGTCCAAGTTTGATATTGTGCTTAGTTTCTGTCTGTTTCAATCTAAGCTGTTTCTTATACTAGAACACTATTGTGTTCAAGTATAAGAACACAATACTCCTGTTTTCTGTTTTTTTTTTTTGTTGTTTTTTTTAATAGAATAAATATTTTATATGTTATCAAGTTACAAAGAGTTTCTGTTCAGAGTACCATTTTTCAGTTTATGTTTCTCCACTCTAAACGACCTTTGAACCGAAGGTGCACAACTGTCAAGATTTGATACAGGACAGTTTACCAAAAATAAAAAGCTCTGCAGTAGATGGAGCTACCATTAGCATTGTTCGCGGTAAACCAGTTTTGATATTATCACAGTGCTTACAAATTATTCATACTTTGTCACTCTACTACATTTTGTTCTTCAAAACAGTCCCCAAAATGCTGGTTTTGTAAATGAAAATTGTTAGTCAGTCCAACAAGAGTTTATGAGCTACATAAACATTTTAAACACAATTTTGTTTTTGTCAAACTCAAAGTTGTCATAAAAAGCGCTAATAATCCAATTTTGCACAATTTTTCTGTACGGATCAAAGAGTAATACAGACTGATGCCTGCCAATCGTCTGGTGGAATGAAGGCTAATTCACATTTTCATTGCTGCTAAAGTAGACAAATATGGCGGTTTGGAAATATTTATGGATGCAAAAAAACATGGACAGTCAAGGTGTGAGGCTTAAAGAGGTCCCACCCATAACTGAACAGATTAGAGTTTAATTTATAATTAAAATTTAGGATGTGACATGTTTTAGCTTTAAAACATTGAGCTTATACCATGAAACTGTGGTATTTTTCACAAAGCTATTATGCCATGAAAATCTCACATCAGCCAATGTCTATTAATAACTTGGCTTAGTGATAGTTAATTCAAATATATAGTAAATATGCACTAAAATTTTTAAAGTAGGTAAAGGCATATGTCCCAAAAATTAATGAAGAATAAATAGGCATCTTGTTACCTGACAACAGTTTGCTGCTTCTTTAAAAGTTTATTTTAAAAGTTTATTTTAATACTTTAGCCTTCTCCATTTACACTTCCCTTCCTCTCTCAGGGTTTTCAATTTAGAAAATTTTTCCCCCATTTAGATGTGACGTTACCATGGTTTCAAATGTTTCTGATGCCTAAGAGTGCTTATCTGACTTGTCATTACACGCCTACATGTTAAAGCATTTACAAATTCTATAAACATGCATGCACATGCAGCCTTGATACACACACATATGTATATATATAAAGCACATATACACAGGTATTCCTTTTCAAAACGGGTGTGTGCATTTGCGTGCATGTTTCTGTTTTTTTTTTTTTGTTGTTGTTTTTCAGAAGCGTGCAAAAGTGCAAAGTGGTGTATGTCAGGATGAAACAGCTGCAGCTTCCTGCATGAGAAGAGAAACTTCCTGTTGCCTCGCTGCAAACTGTGGCCGGTCAGCCAAGATATCAGCCAATCAACTGAGCTGAGGCTGAATGCAGGAAGTTAGCCTGACTGCCTCTAGGAGAAAAAAAAGCTCAGAAACATTATGAGGCAACACGATAAGTTCATCTGAGGATAAGAGAGGGGCGGGGAAAGAGCTCTCCCACTCCTACCTCTCTCTTTCTGCCTCTCTACTGTAACTCTTGTTCTCTATTTTTCTCAAACTACTTTTTTTAAATGGTCCTCTTATTTCAGTTACCCTGATGAAAGTGTCTCTTTTATTGATTAGCTAACATTTGTGAGTGTTAGTTTGCAGCCTAAATTATTGCAAAGCAAAGTGAAATAGCAAAGCCTGATGAAAGAAACTGGCAACAGCTTAACCACGAATTGTGAGGGGCATGTTGAAAGGGTCTGCTCGTGTTTACACGTGGCATGTAGGCGCCATTTTAACGCCAACCCCTATTTAGACCTTGATACAGTAAGGTAATAAGATATTCAAATACAGTCTAAACTTTGCATGCCAATAATGCATTATAGTTCTACAAGTAAGTATAGGAAAGCTGTTTGCTAATTCACTTTTTCTGTTCTCTCAAAGTCAAAAGTAACATCTGTATTTCCATGTTTTTAACTTATTCTGGTGTCTGACGTGTTTTGGTGTTCTTAATAGTTAAACATTAATCTCCTGGCTATTTTTAGGAAGTAGACAAACAAACATGACTCTTTGTGTATAAAGGATTTTTTTTTTCATTATGAAAGCAGATGATCTTTTGCTTTACTGTTAACAACTAAAAAGAAGAACTTTGAGTCTTTTTGACGTACCAGTATCGACTGTTTGCTTGAAATCGTTTTCGTTACTGCCGGTTTCCCTTCAACTGTAACTGTGTCATAGATATTTATAAGTTATCGACTGAGTTAATGTTTCAGGAAAAACACCCGACCTTTAGCAAACTGCCACACCCCTGCATTTCAGACAGATAAAACTAAACGCATGTTTGCAAAAATGCACGTGTCGTTGAGTCTGGTGCCACTTCTCAGTTGTACCATGGAGACAGTGCACACAAGTTTGCAGTGGAATAATTTGCAGGGTCATTATTTTCGTGCTAGCTATCAAAATGGCGGCGAGGAACGAGATTTTCCACTGGTTGATCAGTGGTTAACTTTTACTGACTGGGGCTGTCTAGCTGAGCCGACCCTCTTGGGTCAGACGTGACCAAGACGGCCTGCCATTTCTAACGCCAGTCTCCAAATAGACACCTGTTCAGCACAGACAACCACAAAGAGACTGTGTATCGTCCTGTCAGAGCCTGCTGGAGCAATGGGGAGGGAGGAGGAAGAGGAGACAAAGTAAGGAGTAGTAAAAGGATGGTCAGCAGGGAGTTGAACTCTTGGCTCAAGGAAAAGTTTCTCTCGCTAAGTCCATTTAGCCAAAATGGTGGCGAGCACGTTGCGGCGTGGCAACCAGTGACGGCAAACACGTTTTACGAGAGGAAGACCATGATGGAGAACAGAGAAGAAGGTGAGAGATAACTGCAGGAGATACGTTGCAGGACAGTAAGTAAGACGAGAAGAGGTTGTCGCAGGGATCGAGGCAAAAAAATAAAAAATAAAAATACCTGAGGCCTGTATGTGGTGAGGCGGGCGGGCGGATGGGCTGGCTGGGCCGGACGACTGGCTGAAAAGAGGGCCGTGATGGCGGGAAGAAGGGAAGCGAGAGGAGTAGAGCGCACCCTCTGAGAGCTACACCCCTTTTCCCACAATCCCCTCCTACTGGCGTGAGTACGTCCGTCCGTACAGAGAGAAACAGAGGGACGTCTGCTCTCACACAGCCCTGTAACAAAAAATAAAAAATAAAAAATGCACAAATCAGAATATCAAACACTGTGTACACAGCAAGGAGGACAAGAGCTTAAAAGTCAAAGACCCACCTTACTTGCAGCTGCGTGTCACCAAAGCAGAGTCTAACTTGGGAACCGACACATACAGAAAGAGAGCGAGGACAGACCAAAACACAAACACACACATGATCAATTCGCCAGCTTTTGGTTCGCCCTCTGCTCTGCCCCGTGATGCGATTGCCTCGGTCTCCCTGCCCACTTTGGCACCTCTGCCAAGAGGGAAGCGGAGAAATGGGAGGGCGGAATCGGGCGGCGGGGGGTTGCGTTGTGGGGAGGACATTGAAGAAGGAAGGGAGGGGACATGCTGTAGTGAGAGGAGGAAGAGAGAGAAGGAGGAGTTAAGAAAGACAGTGTGCCACGAAAAAAAAAAAAAGAAGAAAAAGAGAGGGAGAGGAACCATGAACTGTCATGAGCAGACACAGTGACACAAAGCAGCGAGCCAGCAGCGAGGAGAACTTGCGGACATTTGCATGTTAATCATCCGACATCAGAAAGCACATGGGGAGCAACACCAGCGCGTCCAGACACTTCTGCCGTCTTGCTGCATCTCGACACATTTTCACAGTTAGGAAATTAAAATAAATAGAAAAGAATACTCTGATCAGTCTCTGTCCAGAGCCTTCTTTCAGTCCCTCTCCTCCATCTGAGCCCAGAAGAGAGGGGGAGGAATTTTGAGGTGTTCGAGAAATTGAATTGGTGGGCAAGCAGGAAGGATATTCCGAGGAATTTCACTTTTTTTTTTTTCCCCTTCTTCTTTCGGTCCTTGGCAAATTCCTAGATCTCGGTTTCTATTCTTGCATCAATATGAGTGGAATAGCAATCAGCACTCTGAAGATACTATATTATATCAATCATTAAAAGAGGAAATCAATTTACTCATACATGGCCAACCTCATCTATTGCAGCCAATCACTGGTCTTTGAGCTGCTGTCCCGAGACAAGCCAACCAATCAGAGGTCACCTCTGAGCTTTTATCATTTTGAAGATGCTGGAGTCAATTTTAAAATAAAAGTCAGTATTTTTAAAAATTTTAATTGCAAAACAATTATTTTTTTCTAACTTAGTATTGACAATTTGAAGAGAAAAAAAAGTAAATCTTGCTTCTATAAAACATAGAACGGCTAATTTCTTATTGCAGCTGCTGGATAAATAGTCCATAAATGGACTGAACAAGACGCAAGCACAGTATTGGAAGGCTTCCCCTTGTCTTGGATTGCTCACTGCAGAGGCAAAACCCTACCATCCAAGTCCAGCTTCTTTGCTCAAAGTCCACAAGACTTTTCTGGAAGATAGCACAAAGGCCACGCACACACCTTCATACTGTACACACACGCAAACACATGTGGTGTGAACGAACCGGTTCTTCCGTGGAAGCAGAGATTCAGCCAGCAGGTCGGACAGCCCCTCGACATGACGTCACGTCTCCTTTGTTGTTTATGAATTTATTTCTCTCCTCAGCTGAACCCTCTGAACCCAAGGTCCCACCCCAATCCAAACCCCTCAGACAGCTCCCCCCACCCCAACACACACCCTCCTATATCCACTCCCCTTCCCAGTCCTGTCCTCGAGCCCTACTTTTACCCCCACCCCCCGCCAATGAAGAAGAGCAAATATAGTTTGGCTTCAACAAGAAATAAGAAGGCAGAAGGAGAGACGGACACAGTCATAAAAAAAAGGGTCCAGATGTCTGTCTCACTTTTCTTCTTCTTTTCTGTTTCGATTGCTCCCTGGGTCTCTTCCTGCTTGGCTTGTAAAAGTTTCAGCTGCACGGCAAGCCGGCCTCTTTTGGCACCTCTCCAGCTCTCGACTTCGCTGTCCCCCTGCCAGAAAGAGAAGGAAGAGAGGACAAATATAGTCACAGCTAAACTGTTCTGAAACGCTGCACGGGCAGATGTGTACTGGGAGCATAGTTATCATTTGACTTTAAACTAACACACACACACACACACACACACGAGAAGAAAGCATTCGTCTTTGATGAGGGGAAGATGGCGCGTGGAGTTTGTAAGAGCAGTCCCACCTTCTGTGATGTCTGTAAATGACTCTGATAGCTGCATGTGATAATGTGTTTTAGTGCTCACACCCAGTTCATACAGGGACACGTTCCCAGTCTTGTTTTTCCTGGTATCAAGTCAAATTTTCACAAAAAAAATTATATTTTCTGGATCTTTAAATAGTTACATTTATTTGAATTCAACATTATTCTTGGATTTCTAGTAATCATTTGACAACTAAAAAGAGAAATATCAAAATACAGGTGCACACTACCAAGTACTCAGGCATAATGTTTTGTTACCAATATGCTGAACCTACTTGGTGATAGATAGTTAAGTGTTGTACTGCGATACTGTGGTAAAGTTTTCTTTTCCTTTTAGGGTGAGCTCAGGCTCTTTCACTTAAATTCAGTTTATTTATATAGCTCCAAACCCAATTCACGGCACTTTACAAGACAAAGTCCTCTTCATATCTAGGAATGTGTTATCAGATTAAACCAACACAATCCAACTGCAGATAGATGGATTTAAATTCAGCTACAAGAATTTCCATCTTAACTGGCATATAATCTAACTCTGTACACAGTCAGAAGTGCAGCGGCTGAAAAGGGGAGAGGAGAATAAGACAGAAAAAAATAGCATGGCCTTCTTTATTACATCTAGACATTAATTAATTATTCATTCCCATTTAAAAAGTACAGCATAAACCATAAAAAGATGCCACTTTATTGTCACTTTATGGTAAGTCAAAGAAGGAATATCAGGGATGCAACATGCAAACTCTGGTAACTGTGAGTCTTAGAAAAATGAGTCAGTAAACGACCATAGGCCAGGAATCGGATCTGGGACAGATGAGTTCAGGACTCACAAATTTGCTCTGATCCACGTGCGGCCCTCAACTTTTCATATTCACACATCAATAAGGTTTCAGTGAGATTGAGATTATTGAAATGTAACTTTTTTGCTGTCATATGTCTGCGTGTGTGTGCGTGTGTGTCTGCAGTTTGAATGAACTCAAATGCGAGGTTTTAATTTGTTTACTAAATAAATAATTTGATAAATGAACAGAAAATGTAATATGGAGAATTCGAAACGACAAGGATTTACAAATTAAACCGTTAATGCTACGATCTTTACCTCAAGTCTTGATGTTTGCAAATGTTAAATCAAAAAGCAAGACTTCCTTTATAAACGGCGTCTACTTACCAAGCTTTGGTGGTTTGCTGCAGTGGGAAGAAAAAACGACGAGGATTTAAGCACATGACTTACGCAGTCCGACTGAACACAAAAAAGAAGACGTCAAACTAGGTTTACGTAGAAGCGGTTCAACAGGTGTTCTGATTTTTCCTTGTTATTGGTTCACCGACACAGACAGATAAATGAAACTGTTTTTATAGCGAATGTCACCAACTAAAAGAAAAAGTAATCATTTTTCTCGGATTAAACTCAAACGTACCGGACGCGTGTCGTTTTGGTTATTCAAAAACAAACAAGCAAAAATTGGAACTTTGCATTGTACCTTGGTTGGTTAAAGGGCTTTTGGTGAATGTAGAAGATGAAGTATGCCACCTAGTGGCTAAGGTATGTAAATGCAGGTTGTAACATAACAGTTGTTACAATTATAATTCTAACCCTATATTGTTGTAATTAATTAATTGCAACAACAGTTGTAATTAATTAATTCATTAACAGTTAACAATTATACTCCAATATGAATTAAGTATGTATTGATTCTGATACTACGGAAAATTATGCTTTAACTTTAATTTTAAACAACTGAAATAAAAATGTTCAAACTAGGTTCACACAACTTAAAAGATTGGATATAAAATAAATGTGGACCAATAGGTATTGAATTACACTTCTATTTAGTGACATTATGAATACTGACGATATAAGTTTCTATTTTTTAAGTTGCTCTCTATTGCTGCTATCAAATGACCAAACAGTACTCACCAAATGAAGTACTTTACAGGAAATGGGCAGGAAAGGAGTTGAATAAAAGCAACGTGATGCCAATTTAACCCTCTCTTCCTTCTATGTGTGAAAAAGTGTAGTTTAATAGAAAATAAATTAAAACTCCCTCACCTTAAAGCTGCTTAACATTTTCAAGGTACATACACAAGTGGGATTTCATTAGAAAAGAGCAAGCCACAGCTTATTCCTGTGCAGTTCTGGAAAGTTAATCAGGCGTGTTTTAAAGGAATACTTCAACTATATAGGTGTGTTTTAAGACCTGAAGAACCTTGCTTCCTGGAATTGTCTGAAAAGGCAAGTTCAGTTTCAGACAAGCTTCAACATGTCAGCCACCAGCAGAGTCAAGCTTATTTTATGAACTATGTCTTGGTTTGTCAACAATGTGATTCATTCCTTATTAATGAAGCATTTTTGAAACCCAGCTTAATAAGTAAATGTCCGTCATTGCGGCACAAATACCCGTTATTTGACAAAATTATTCATGCGCCCATGCAAATTATTGATTTCAGTTTCCCAGAAGGGCAGAGCTCAAACCGTGGCAGTGGCATCATAGTGGCTCTTCAGTCACTACCAAATATTCTTCGAAGCTAATGGGAAGGACAGCAACTCAGCCACAAAGTGATCAGCCACATAGTCAAAGAATAGGGTCAGCAGCTTCTGGGGACGGTTCATTTCAAATCCAGCATAAGCTTATACCACTGTATATGGAAAAACTTAACTTGACCTCAACACTAAACACCTCTGATATAAATTAATGTGGAGACTTTTAGCCAAGAATTTCTCTTCCTACATGAGTGTTTGACTTTGCTTCTCAAGAAAGACAAAAATTCTCATAAATCCACTCCTAAATTTTGCGGAAAGCCTTCTCGGAAGAGTTGAAGCTGTTATATCTTCAGACGTTATAATAAATAGATTAAATATGGGGCGTCAGTCAGGTTTATGCAGCATGTGTGTGAGGGCAGTCGAACGAATACATTTTACATGATAGCATGTAATTGAGATTTGAAAAGTCTCATTATTTGCAAAAAAAAATTAAGACAGTCACAAATATGGCTTTTACCCATGCATCCTAAATCTCTAAAAAAAAGTTATTATTCACACTTTAAAAGGTGCAGAAATTACTAAAGATAAACATATTCACAGGTTATCGCCAAGTGTGATTAAAGGATTCTAGCCAGTCACTTTTTACACCCCAGAGTTACAAGTCACATTAACATTAAGGACACATGCAAGGTTCATATAGGGGTTTGGAACGTTAATGTTACATATTCTGCACCAGATCACTTTGACTAACCCTAGTCAAATGGAAAAGCTTAAGAAAATATATGTTTATAATCAGCAGCCAGCTCAGGATAAGGGGGTTTAAGGCTCCACTCAGTGACTATTATAATTAATACTACTTCCTTTCCTAAGTTAAAAAATGTCTTGACTGGTCACCACTGAGTGACTGGAAATCCATGTCAGATGGATTACCTCTCATACATCAAATTAATATAATTAAAGCTTTGTGTTTCCTATGAAACTACAACAGAAGACTTAGTCTCCAAACACATGATGTTTAAAATAACCCTAAATAAATATTCAGCTTGCGGCTAAACATTTAGTTTTCAAACAAAATAGTTCCAAATTTAATATTTATTGGGGAACTAAACATTTATTTTACAAACGAAATATTTAACTTTCTAAATAATTTTAATTTGAAAGTTAAATATTTAGCTGGTGAATTAAATATTTCGTTTGGAACTCAGACATTAATAAATGTATAAATAACAAGGTGAAAATATGACTTTAAAAAAAATGAACACCCACATTTTGTCTTTTTGCCATTACATAAATCATTTATTTCAATAGGTTTACATATTTGCTTTGTTGCTAAAAAGAATACCAATTTTATTGCCATTACAAAAATAAATAAATAAAATACAAACATAACTACCAACTAATGGCATAAATTTCTGCAGTGGAAAGGTTTGACATATGGACACAATGAAGGAATGTAGGCATTTCACAAGGGATGAAGGAAGGAAGGAAGAAGTAAAGAAGGGAGGAAGGAAGGATGGTTGAGATGACATAATTAAAGGTTGATGTAAGGAAGAGGAGAATGAAGGACGGAAATAAGATAGGAACGACATGGAGCAATTAAAAGTAAGAGAAAAGGCAGAAAAGAATGGAAAGTAGGAAGGAAATGAGGAGGAGAAGCAAGAAATGAAGTGAGGTAAGAGACACCAAAGGGAGGACACTTAGAAGGAAGGATAGAATGTAAACATATTCACACAATGGATGACTAAAGATACTAAAACATTTCATACACTGATTTTCTCTTTCCATAATGACCCAGACCTTCAAAACATTGAAATCACATTTTCTATTTTCTCTAGACTACATTGGGACTTTGTCCAAAGTTTGGTTGATTTATTGACTAATCTGTAGTGACTGATGAAGATGTCAATCAAAACACTTTTTACTGAATGCTCAGTTTATGGGGTTTGATTTCTGGCTCTTAAATTTTGCTAAATACACACACCGCCCCTTTAAAAAAACTTAGGCCGGCTGTTGTTGCTCCTCCACCATCAAAAGTTATTAATGTGCGCTTTCTTTATGACTAATCCAAGCAGGAAATTTGCAGCGGGTTATGCCACCAGTCTCCCTCTGCAGAAGTCATCTCTAATCAGGAGTCTCCCATTCCGTCATGGGAGGAGTTTGCGCTGGAAGCCACAAAACTTTTGCGTGTCGTGTGTTTTCGACGCCACGCCTCTGCGCGTTTTCTTCCCGAGCCCTGATTTCATACCAAATTTCTAAAATACATTCCACCTTTTCTGTTCTGTTGTTCTTACCGTTGGATTTTCGGAGCCAGTACTGCGCAGAAACAGGGTCTTACGGGGGAGAAGAAGTTTGTCCCTGGAGGAGCAGAGCGCGGAAGCCGTTGCGAGGTGAGTGCAGCTCCCAGATATCCTTCTTTGTTGTGTGCAGCAACTTTTTCATGCCGCAGCAGCTGCTTCGCCTTTGCTGGAAGTTTTGGGATATTTGACATATTTAGCATTTTCCCGCCGCGGATTTGCTGAATCAGAGCCCCGTGTGCTTAACAGACAGTATGTCTGGTTTGCGATAAGCCTTTATCGCCCGTAGCTAATCACTTTTAAACGTCATCGAGACTTAGTTTGCAGTTTGTTACGGTTTGATTAGCCCCTAAGCTAACAAACTAGCATAGCACTTCGAAGGAGTTAGCAACTTCAGCTTTCTCAATAGAAAACTTAACAGTGACGTTTTCTGCACTGTAACACAATTATGGGTCGTTTGTAACCTTTTAGGGCAGATGTAATGTGTCTGTTTCCTTCTTCTGAGTTTTGCCAACTTACATTTCGCTAAACGGCTTTATTTTCCCTCTCCATGCTAGCTGCTGCTGTTGGGAAAGTTTCGCTACTATGTGAGTATTAACAAGCCACGACAGAAACTGCGCTTGATTTCCATTTTCGTTACGCTGTGATCTGTGCTTGGGAAAGAAAGGCTCGATGATCAGATTCTACAAGGTTTGTTGCGGCGCTCATCTGAAGTTGCCGATGAAACCTGTGATGAAACAGAGTTTGAGTAATCATGTCCCCCCCGCTGCTTCCATTGGTGCAGAAGGCAGCCCGTACCGTGCATGTGTCCTTTCAAAGTTTGCTGAGCTCATAGTTTTATTTAGCTCAGTGCTTTACTGGCTCCTCGCTGCACTGAACAGCTGACCTTTTGGCCACTGGAAGCTATAATGAAAACGACAGAACCACATGTGCCTCCTGACCATAATGCCACATTCGCCTCCACTGCCTTTTGTAAAATATTTAGGCTGCAATGCTTCAGATTAGCGTACGTACAAATAAATCTACGGAAGAGGATTAGGGCCACCGAAAAAAATAACTAAAAAAATTCTGACTTTAATCTCAGAATTCTTAATTCTGAGATTAAAGTCAGAATTCTGAGATTAAAGTCAGAATTCTGACTTTAATCTCAGAATTCTTTAAAGATGTCAGAATTCTCAGATTAAAGTCAGAATTCTGACATTAAAGTCAGAATTCTTTTTTTTTTTCTTTTTCGGTGGCCCTAATCCTCTTCCGTACAAATCAGTTGTAAGAAAAAATAAAAATAAAAAATACTGCTGTTTAGTGACGCACTGTTTTCTTTTAAGCCTGACACCATTCTGATTTTTTTTTTGTTTTTCTCCTAAGAGGTAAATCACTCAAAAGAGTTTAAAAAGTGATTTAATGTCTTTAGGTAGCAGCTTTCAATCAAGCAGACAAAACAAAAATGATATTTTTTTTTTTTTTTTTTTTTTTTTAAATGAGTTTCAAGTTTTGCATGCTTTTGATGTATTGATAAAAAATTGGGAAGAGGTTTTTCAGAGCCGATCAAATCAAAATTGGCTATTTTTGAGCTCTGGCTTATTGATTAGTGCAGCTCTATAAAGTTTATAGTTGGCTGGTAAAATAAACTACCTGATGTACGCTACTGCTAAATTTGAAATTGTTGAATGTTAAAGGGTGGTAAAAAATGAAGTCATTAATTCATTTAAGCAATGGTTGCTCTGTTAATGACAAAATCACAATATTTTGCGTAGTTAGACATAAGCCTGTTACAATAAGCAATAAATTAATTAATTGCATGATACATTAAAGCGAGCTTGAAGAGTTTTGCTTGTCTCTTTCTACCAAAGACTGGAAGACAAAATGTCTTCAAGAGCAATTTTGTTTAATATTCATTTTATTTGTTGTTTTGGGTGTTTTTGTTTGTTGATTTTGGATATTTAAAGTGTCTTCTCATCTCAGTGTTAATTTGTTTTTGTTAGAAATTACAATGTATTAATCTTTGAGAGGGAGTATTGGAGCTTAATCGTCAATGGAAAGAGAAACAAGGATTCATGTGAAACATCTTCGGAGCTGCTTGCGTATCACATATTAAATCTTTTTAATGCATTCATTCAGTTATGTCTGATCGCTGTGGAAACAATTCGACCCTTTCAGTAGAGGCTGAATCTGGGAAGTCTGTATAGTGTGAGCACAGCAGGGGAAGTTCAGAGACCACACTGATGGTCTGGGGTTGTTTTGTGGTTGGGATCATTTTTGCACCAATCTGGAAAGCATTACACGTCCAGCAGCTTTCACAATGTAAATGTGTGTCTGTGTTCAAAGGAGACTTGGTTCATCCTTATGACAAGAGAGTGTAGTTTTTTTCAAACAGTTTTCTCTAAGACGACTATCTGAACAAAATCTGGTTTTGTCAGTATTTATTGAGTTAGAATTTGTCTTTTTTTCTAATTTCATTAGCCATAATAATTCAGTGTGGAAACATTGTTAGTACGTCTGCACGTCCTGAACATTGTAGTAAAGCATCACTGAGTGGTTATCCTGAAATTGTTTTGCTTTTTAGGTCTTGGCAGGGCAAGATTATTTGTGTAGCACATGTCAACAACAAGACAGTTCAAAGTGCAAAACATAAAAAAATGAGTTTATTTCAGTGGCAAACTCAAGGGAAAGAAAGAAAAGTTGGACTACAGATGCTTCATGTAATATTATAAGCAAATGGGTTTCAGGACAGTTTTCTGAAGGTTTATTCCAGATTAGTGGATCATAAAAACTGAGTGCTGCTTCTGTGTTTGGTTTTGATTCTGGTGATACAGAGTAGATTTGAACCAGAAGACTTGCTGGAAGGTTGCTATGGCAGCATGTCTTAAATGTATTTTGGTGCAAACTAAACCGTTCCATGTTTTTTTTTTTTTTTTTTTAAAGTCTAGTCTTCATGCCCTACTTTCTTTAGGTTAGTTCTCACTAAGGAAGTAGCAAATAACTTCAGATGAAACCGATTTTGCCCACAGTGAAGTTTGAAAGTTTTTGCAGCCCCTCAAGACATTTGTTGTACTTGTTAACGTCGTATCTTATCATGCGTCAAAATATCCTTTATTTGACTTTTTCTATTTAACTGACCCTCCTGTGAGGATTCACCCAACAGGCTACCTATCTAAAAGGTTTTGTTTACTTGCACGCAAATGTGTGTGCTGCTGACCTTAACCCTTACGTTTAGAAATTACCAACATTTCCAAATCCAGCAGTTTCCTTTATAGAGGTTCATAGCACAATCCAATAAAACAGAGCAACTTTCGCGCACTCCTTCCAGCCTTTCTGTTACTCTCTGAAAGAACGACTCTCTCTTTCCCGGCCTGAATTAACCACAGACATGCCTGAACATGTAGCAGATGACATAGTTTCATTTTAAATGGTTTCTTACATCTCTTTACTTCCTTTGACTTCATTTTTAAACACCCCACTGATACTGAATATTAACTGTAAGCCTTTGAAATTGGAAATGCGTTGTTAGAGCATATATATGGTGCCTTCACTGACCCAAATGAAGATTAGATTTTTAAGTTTCTGAGTGATTCCTCACCATTCAGGTCCAGTCAAGCTAAAAATCGTCCAGTTTGGTCAACAATTTATTTCTCATTTCTAACAAAACATGCACTGACACAGACATAGGGATTACACTCCAACAAGCAGAGATTGATTAAAATAATCATTAGCTT
Organism: Alfaro cultratus; assembly: GCA_903066825.1. Taxonomy (NCBI): domain Eukaryota; kingdom Metazoa; phylum Chordata; class Actinopteri; order Cyprinodontiformes; family Poeciliidae; genus Alfaro; species Alfaro cultratus. The sequence continues at coordinate 16,711 of CAEFZX010016505.1, read as the reverse complement.
ATTGAATGTTCAGAAAATATTGGCAGATTAGACTGCTAACCATCACAAACATTAGTTAAATTTAAAGTAGGTTAAGTTAGACTTCATCTGAAAAAGTCAGCAAGCCCTTGTATAGTTACTCTATGTGTTCTTGAACATTTGGACATTTTTTCCTTTCTTTATGTAAATCCTTAGATTTTTCTGCAGCTGTTAATGTTGGCAGTAATTACTTCTCACTGCTGGTTTGTGTTGTGGTCTAGAAGGAGAATCTTCTTTACCATGACTTTTTTTTTTTTTTTTTTTCTTTTACTTGTAAATGGAACATTTTCAGTTTGTATATTCAGATTTATTTTAAGATATTCTTTTTTAACTTTGATTGCGTTTTCAAAGCAGTCATGGACTATTACTTCCACTGCTGTAAACCTCGCTGATTGCAGGCTCTTTTAGTCTAAATTTACCCCCTTCAAAATAATTACTTCTCTTTTCTCTGGTATTGTGGTATATTCTACTCAGATGTTCTTAATGTGAAGGGAAAACTCATCCTAAATTGTCATTTTTTTCCCTCTATGCTGTTTGTGATATAATTAGATTTTGAATGAACACCAATCATAAGCGACTCGCATCCATCATGCTAAAACTAATAGATCTTATTGCAATAAAACATATTTTTAGCCCTTTCCTCCCCCTCCCCCCCATAGAAAACTCCCTAATAATGATCATAAGGACATTTCATGTGCTGTGCTGCAGGTGAGTGTGTAGCTGGAACCGTCATCATTGCGTCGGAGTGGAGTTGCCGAAGCAGCCCTGATGGGGCGCAGGAGGAGAGCGGGAACGGAGAGGGACAGGCAGATGGGGCTGACCGTGGATTGGATGGCGACCCTGAAGGCGTCTGGAGTCCAGACATCGAGCAGAGCTTTCAAGAAGCGCTGGCCATCTACCCTCCATGCGGGAGAAGAAAGATCATACTTTCAGATGAGGGCAAGATGTACGGTAAGAAGATTTCTGTCCTGAGATAATTATGATGGCCAGCTTTCTTTTCACTCCTTAAATTCCTGTCTTCTACGTCTTAAGTATGGCATAATCACAGACAAAACTGTCGAAAATGGGCGTATTCCTTAATCTTTTCCTGGCCTACTGAAAATAATGTACTGGATAGAACACAGTGTATGAACTCAATTGGATTATCTTTCTGCAAATTTTTCCTGTGCACATGTACTGGCCAGCAAGCACAGCAGTACTCTTGTCATTGAAGCAGGTATTGGTACTTTTGGGGATCCTGTGGAAGATGAAATCAGCCTCTCCATAGAGCTTTTCAGCAGAGGGAAGCATGAAGTTCTCACAATCTAGGGTGACTTTGGAGTTGGTAAAACTTAGTGGACCGACACCAACAGATAACTTTCTCCTATAAATCCTCATTGGTGATGGAAACGTCCCACTGGACCTCAGGCAGCTTGGATTTTGGCCTTCTCCACTCTTCCACTGGACTCTGGGACATTGATTTCCACTGAAATACAAAATGTACTTTTCTGTGGAAAAGAAAAAAAAAAAATGTTTGGAGCACTGAGCAACACTCCAATCCTTTTCTTCTGCTCCGCTCATGTAAAGTACTTCTGACGTTGCCTGGCCGAGGATTGGTTTAACACAAGGAATGCAACAGTTGTAGCTCATGTCCTAGATATATCTGTGTGGTGGCTCTTGAAGTTTCGAATCTCCCCACAGTGTTTTTACTGGGCTTTGCTTAGCAATCTTGTCACCCCTGTTACGTGTGCATGTTTTTTTCTACCACCCTTTTTCCTTCCACCAAGCTTTCCTTTAATATGCTTGGATGTAGAACTTTGTGTGGCTTTCCCTCCTTCTGAGGGAGTGTGAGTGACTGTCTGCTGAACAACTGTCAAGTCAGCTGTTTTCCACATTGCTGTGGAAGTGCTGACGTAACATTTATTGATCTTGCCTTGTTTTTTTCTAGTAATAACAATAAAGGGTTTTGGCTATAATCCATATTCAGCTAAATTATTTCTGAAATCTATCACCCTGTGTGTAATGATCCTATATAAAATAGGATGATCACAGTTTGAGTTGAATTACTGAAACAAATGCACTTTTTGATGTTCCAGTTTGCCAAGGTGCCCTGTGGTCATTGAAGCAGTGTTTGGTTAGCATCTCATTTTAGCCACACTTTGTTGGTGGACGTCATGAAAAAGGCATTCTGGGCTATATGAATTCACTTTCCAGTTTTGGCTTAAAAATGTGTTTACATTGGTCTGCTTTATTCAGTTTTAACATATGTGCATGTTCACTGTACTCTCTGATTGTTAGCATCGGGTTGCATTCAGGGCCTTAAGAAGATGTGGAATATAATTTTCTTCATATCTTAATGAAGGTTTTGGCTCACATTTAAGAATCCCAGTCATGTTGATCAATCATTTATTAGCATTTCCATCCACTTCAGCCTCTACTTCATTAGGTGATGTGCTGTGAGGAAAAAGAAAAAAAAAACTATGTAACAGATTAGTTTGTTTCAGCATTGTGATGCTTAAAAGCTCCGCTAATTTTTATTATTACACCCACATTTGTTTTCACAGAACAGCAGCTTAGCATTTTCTAACCAACTTAAAGGACCACAGAGTAGCACTGCTCAGTGTTGCCCTCCACCTGGGCGAGGTGGAGGGCAATGATTGATCACCCCCAATTTCTTTAATTTTATGTGAGCAATCCTCCTTCTGAGGATTGTGGTAGTAGATATTTTCTACTACCACAAGGCTCTGAGAGAGCGCTGTGTTTGACAATAGTCTTCCTACTTTTGCCAACTTTGCAACTTTTTTGCTTTATTTAGAGCAGAAGCAGGTTACAAACAGTTAGGCCACAGTCAGGTTTTTATTGTCCATAAAAATGCAATAGGTCCACCTCTTCTTTCTTTCAATAACTGCAATCAGTGTGTAGAGCAATTGAATAATAACCATTAATACAAATAAAATGTATTTAACCGCCATTATAGTTGCATTTGAGCATATCTAGGACATTAAGCACTTAGCCTATTTCTATTTGTACCTTCGCCATATGCATTGGAGTAGGACAGTAACTCCTGCTGCTACCTACAAGTACTGCAACCAAAACACAATTCAATACGCTTAAAAAACCGGTGATATCCATATCTGCATTGCAGTTTTTTGCAGATGTTTTTGTGTGCGTTGTCCTGTTGCTGGCGGGAGCGGGTGTTCGCCCTCGTGCTATCTTACCTGACTCATAACGTGCTAGCAGCTCAGAAAACGGAGTAGAAGCACTTGTTTCCTTTCAGCTTTTATCAACTTTGATGTTGACGCTTTTGAAAGTTCACGATGGTGCGTCTACTCTAAACCAAGCTGAAAGTTGACTAGCGACCATGTAGGAACAGAAATAGCTCACGACGAGATCTGGCGGTACTTTTGCTGGTAAAGGCAATAACTTTAACTGTTAAAACCATCAATTACTGCATGCTGTGAGGCGAGCGGTCTTGTTAGCGGGGCGTGGTGCCCACCCCCCCTTGGATAATGGTAGGGAAAACACTGCGAAACACTTAAAATTAAGCAGAAGTTTATTCAGGTATGGAACTTGCTTCTGACACATCACTCCCACTCGTTGTTTTTTCCCCCGCAAGAAATGATAAAGTCGGAGTGGGAGGGTTAGTCACAATATTTTCCATATCGTTCTTGCAACAAAAGTTGCTTATGGTGTAAGACTGCCTTCTTCTACATGAATTGTTGGTGATTCAAATGGTTCAGATATGCTTGTCATATGCACTGTTTTAACGCCAGCTGTAAAGTCTTTCCTCTTTCCCTTTTTACAGTAAGATTTTCAAAAAATAAATTGAAATCAAGGAACAACAGTAAAACAATCCATTTTTTTTAATAAATATCTCAATGCACTAACCTTCACACATTAGTTTGAATAAATGTTTCTCTGCATTTATTAAATATATTTTTATTTATAAAGGAAAAAAGCATTTACTCCCACTGCTCCTGAAATTTTACAACATTAATTATTGCTGCTGTGTTATTATAATATTTAGCTTGATATGCTTTGACAGGCTTGTTCTGTCCAATATCAATTTTCAGTTTTCTTTGAGATTTTACCATGCGTTTTCCATTTTTTGTTTATTATGTTTGGAGTTTTTTCTGGAGCTATCCCAGATGAGAAGGAAAACAATTGTTACAAATATTGTGATAAGTAGTTTTCATTAACAGAAAATTACAAAGTTACCCCAATTTATGAAGCAACACACATGTTCTTAACCTTTATTTAATTTATATTAAATTCATGATCTTAGTTGATTAATGTATAGATTAAAAATGTTGACAGTGGTAAATTGGAAATAAGATTACTATTTTTCATTATTTGGCCATTTCTTTTATGATTTAGAGCTGATCAGGGGAAAAATAGCTACTTGCAATCTCTGGTTCATCTCTTTAATATTTATTATGATTTTGATCCACTGACTTGAGCAAAATTTTTGAATAAATACACTAAATTAAGGTGTAGTTTTCACATGTTTAATGCACTGAATATTACTTTTCATAGCTCTGCTTCCTAGACTAATGCAAGTATAAAATATAACTGATATTAATTGAGGAGTCGGGCTATCTGCTCAGGTAGCCAGGCTGCAGTACAAAACACTTAAATCACTTGCCAACTATAGAGTTAAAAAGCATTATTGTTGTATTAAGAGAGACAAGTGTTGCTTCTCCTGCATTTATATTTACAATTGACTGACCTTCACTGTGCATCACTGTGCTTTTCTATGATGCTGGAAAAAAACTCTGGCAATTTCCCTAGCATATCAATAAAAGATTTTTCAAATCATAGGAGGATAAATGTAATCACTTTCAAAAACCTAACTTTAAGGTTTTGAATAACTTTGGCCGCTGACCGGCCCATGCCTAGCTCTAGCCAATTGTTGCAGTGGCTAGTAAACCTTTTTGCTGTTTTATACATGTGCCACACAGCAACGCTAACTGGTAAGCATGCTCTAGATGACGGAGCAGGAACAGATGGGCAGCCGGGCCTCGTCAAGTGAGATCATCACAGGCACAAATTCCCAGGAGTAAAATTCTACATCAGCCCTTTATTTAATCTACATTGAGTTTAAAGGCACCATTTCTGTCTGCCAGTAAAGGATCCCCCGGGCTTTCCGTTTTGTTTTTGGGTCTTTGTTTTTATGCCCTATGCTCCTCATTTTCAGTTTTGCAATCAACTACTTCAAAAGAAAAGCCACTGGCCTTATAAGGAGCAGCAGTAGGCAGGAAGGACTTGGTGTCCTTGTGTTTGGGGAATTGGAGTGGTTTGATTTGTCTGAGTCAACCTCTTTTTGAGGATTTTTGGGGAATTTTATATTGCTGGTAAGTTAACTGATGTGACTCATCCAGAGTCCCCAAGGGACTCAGTCACTTCCAAGAAAAGCACATGGTTTTGGTTGCTAGTGATGTTGCTACACATATGGGATCAACTGTTACACCTCCGCTTAACGTCCTTGCAGTAGAGTGAGTTGCTCACCACTTTACGACCAGATCATCATGGCTGAGTTGTAGCTGGTGAGGCAGAGGAAGAAAGTGATGAACAGGCTGTCTGTAGTCACCCGTGCAGACATTCACTACTTTTTTTTTTTTCATACATCCTATTTGTCATTTGTTTTGGAGCTCTGCCAGGAAGGAAGGCCAAACCAGGCCTATGAAGCTTTTAATGGGGACATTGTGAAGCCACAGATATGCAAAACCTGCCAGAGATTATAATTGTGTAATGAGTGCTGGGTTTGATCAACAAAAGCCTTTTTTTATTTTTATTTTTATTTCTTCAGAGATATCTTACACTTAACTAGACCCATCAGTAAAGTTGCACTTTCTTCTTTTGTAAAATAGTCAAGGGATTAAAACAAAAGGATTCACTCTGTTTAATTTTAGCTTTTGGCTTCAGTGAATATACTTGCTCTGTGAGTCCTTTACTATAAAGAACTTGCAGTGTCGGTTTCTGATGCCTGCGACTTGGGCAACTGCCCAGAGCGGCATGTTGTGAAGGGGGGAGTTGACAAATTTGTGGATGGATGGGATAGTGCTGAGTGAGGTGCTAATGTCATCTGCTATCAAACTTGGTATAGAACTAAGATTGAATTACTTGTAATTTTATTAAAATGGGACAAATGTGCTCACCTCCCTTTTTGTTGCTTCTTTTAATCACTTGTTTCTCCTCTGGATTCTAGGTCGAAATGAGCTGATAGCTCGCTACATAAAGCTTCGAACTGGGAAGACACGTACTCGCAAACAGGTAAGCACAAAAATTTCTGGACAACACGCATATTTCCAGCTGTGTTTTGTAGAACATGACGCATGTTTAGTCGAACACAAAAATGGATGCCGTTGATCTTGGTTGTTTCTAAATTGAAAGATCCTCCTTTTTGTTTTCATGGGGGTAAACCTGACCCCAAAGGTATCTAGTCACATTCAAGTTTTGGCACGTAAGCGGGTACGTGAATACCAGGCGAGCATCAAGGTGGGTTCCCGTGGCATCAACTCTCTCTATCCTCTGTAGTTACAGTCCTTCTTTTCCCCGTTTCCTTCCATCCTTTCCCCTTCATCCTGTCTTTCTTCAGGTCTCTAGTCACCTGCAAGTGTTGGCCAAGAGAAAGTCTCGTGAATTTCAGTCTAAGCTGAAGGTACACAGGCGTACTGACTTTGCAGTGCTGGCGGCGTTGTTCTGCATGTCGCTCAAACCTTACTAAACCTATTGTATTGTAATAGAGTTCAAAAATGCTTGTTGGTTGTTAAAGCTCCAACTGCAGATTGGTCATAGTTCAGACCACAAGGACTGTCACTGGTCAGCTCTTGCAAACCTTCTTCTCTCGTAAGACTGCATGCTCTGAAACTGTGGAATACACCTTTAGATTTGTTAATAATCAACTAATTTGCATGTCAAATTAATTCAGGCTCTCTAGCGATGCTCTGCTGCTGCTGCTCTTGCTTTTAGCTGCATGAGAGTAAACCTTAATTTGGACTCACAGTTAATGGTGCAGAAGTGAAGCCATGCGTTATATGCACATTTAGATACAGTACATTTTTTTTCTTTGTATCACAAGTATCGTGTTTGCTTGCTGGCTGTAGTTTTGTTATTGTTGCTCATGGGGAAGAAAAACTCTTTATTTTGTGGCTTTTCAAGGGATTAGAGTTTTTGTCTATGCATGGGAGTTTGCTGGCCTGCTCATTTCGCTCAGGATATCTGGCAGATAATTGCATGAGATTACATTGCTTGGTTAGTTTATCTATGTATATGATAAAGTGCATTCATGCCTGCAAACACACACACACACACACACACACACACACACACACACACACACACACACACACACTAGCAAAGACATTGTAATATTCCTCTCACTGAGGGTTACACTTTGAAGAAAAACCTGATCTGTCTTCCCATTCTTGACATTTTTTCCTTTTCTTTCTTTACTTTTTCCTGTTTGTCCCTTGAGCCTTTAACATAGTGTTGTCTACCATCATTTTGCACTGACTTCTTGCTTTTTAAATTTTTTTTATACATTTGTGGATGTTAGCACCCTTTAGGACTGATTAAGAATGGGCATTTATCATATCTTTTATCTGGAAAAAAAAATGTTATAAGAATTTATCTTTATGACAAATTTCAATTAATGGAATTTGCTTTTGAAAACCCCACAAAATGGCTGTACTTTTGGGATTTTTATATTTACTATTTTCTCCATTGTTGATTCCATAAGTATAAATAATTTGAAAATATGATGGAATGCAATTACAGTTTTCAAAGAGGTTGTACTTACCGTTTTGTCACTTTTACTGTTGTCCCAATAAATACCACAAAATATTTTAAAAGTCACAAAAGTTTTTCATTTAAAGGTTTTAAATTTAGTTTGTGCTTGAGTTTATTCTTAAACTTTCTAGTGAAATATTTAGACTTCTTCAGAGCATTTTGTGGTTCATCATTTAGAAGTTATTAGTAAATTATTCAACATCTTCACTCATTACATACCACGTTAGTCAGACATTTTCAAGTGCAACAAAACAAACATTTCTCATGAAGACTGTCAACAACTGCCATTACAAACTTTCCTTTACTACGTTATTATTACTGCTGAAAGTTTCGACTCGACATAGATTTTTTTTCTGCCACATTTTGGGCTCTTTGGGTATAATGAGTTACTTAAAATCCCAACATTGGTGAGGAGTTCAGAGTAACCCAGAGTGATGACTGCCCCAAATGAATTTCAGAGCAGAAAGAGTTTTTGTGTTACCCAACATCTGTCCCCTTTGTTTTGAGTGTACTAAATTGAATTTATTACGTCTCTTTTGCCGTAGGCCATGAACTTGGTAAGTTTTTGGTTACACAACTCCAGTTCTCTGCTTCAGGCTTTTGTTGTGCTGTGTGGTTGGCATTACATTTTTATTACTGCTAGTTCATATCGCAACTCTACTGCCATACTCAAAAACTCTACTCATTGCTTTTTTTTTTTTTTTTGGTTCTAGTGGCTTTAGCTAAGTGCTGGTGATGGTTTAGCTCTTCCAACTTGGTACGCCTCCAGCTTTTGCTTCTTAGCTCTGCTTCGCTGTCTTTCATGTCTTGTCCTTTATAGTAACTGCATCTTCCTGACTTTAAGTGAATGTTGGCTGGCCTACTGGATAAGATGATCCTTTAAAAGTTGTCTGACCTTTATGTTAACCTACATTGAAATTGATGGTTTTTTACCATTGTGTATTACTCTGTGTGTGTCTCTTCTTTCATTTAGGATCAGGTATCCAAAGATAAGGCACTCCAGACAGTGGCCAACCTGTCGTCGGCTCAGATTGTGTCCGCGAGTGTAATGAAACCTCAGACTCCCTTCCCTCCACCAGTCAGAGTGAGACACACACTCAGGGTGCTCCAGTTAGCAGGCCTTCATTGGCAGTTATTTGTATTGGTTGATTTTTATTGGTGGTCACTGAAAATGTTGATCAGAAAATCCAGGCAGGTATTTTAAAAGAGAATGTACTTTTTTTTTTAAAGCATTAGGCAGATTCCACCAGAGGGCAGCAAAAGTACTTAGAAGTAACGGACATAACTGTAGTCTATTTAGCTTGTTCTTTCAGCAGATCTTTATTTAAAAAAAAATCCCACACTTTTAAATGCATCCAGACAAGTTCCTGTCTGTCAATTTGTCCATCCATGTCACAGTTTGTGATTTAATTTTTTTCTTATTCGCTAATTTTGGAAATTACAGTATGGAGAAGGATTGAGTTATTTTTATTTGAATATGTATGAAAACCCTGGATATTATGAGCAGAAAAAAGTGGTACAGGACAGTACTGATCACAAATGAAGAATTATTCTTTAATATGGAGAAAACAGCTCAGTATCTTAGTTTTTATGAAGTTTTCTAGTGACACCAACCGAGTCGCTCTGTTATCACAAGTTTAATCAAGATTTCCCCAACAAATTAGTTTGGTTTAAATGAAAGCTGAGCAGATGTGGAGCCTTAAAGCTCAGCAGTCAGAAAAAACCCCAATTTGCAGCAATGTCTGTAAATTATTTGATCAGTTTTTAATAACCCTGACGGCATGTAGTCAACTTTGGGACATCTCTTGATTCCGTATCTGTCCAATAAGATCCTGCTGATCGTAATTGACAATCGGCTCCTGATTGAAGCACCCTTAACAAAAACTAGACACGCTCAACTTTTATTTTTATTTAATGTTCCTGCTAAAATCTAAATGCTCTATGACTTGTTTCCATTCTGTCTTGTTGCTCAGTACTGGCCCGGCCCTGTCCCAGGACAGCCTGGACATTCTCAGGAGTAAGTCTGGCAGGGAAAGTCGGAGCTTCATAACTGGATGAATTTCTTCCTTTCAACTGTTTTTTTCATTTTCAATTCTTAAAATTTATAGCATCAAGCCCTTTGCACAGCCTCCGTACACTACACTACCAGCACCTGTCCCTCCACCAATCAGTAAGACTCCACATCCAATCCTTGATTTACCTATTAATGTAGATCCTCCCAGGTAAATGTTTACTTTTTATGTGATTGCGCAACAGGTTATGAGACGTTGCCGCCACCTCGGCCTACAGCGATCGCTGCTCCTGTATGGCAAGACAGAACCATTGCTTCTGCAAAACTACGTTTACTGGAGTACTCTGCTTTTATGGAGACTCAAAAAGACAGAGACACGGTACTTTGTGATAACGAAAAAAATGTGTGTAGAAGGAAAAAAAAATGCTGTATTCTTCTCTCTGACTTTCATATTTTTTTCTGCAGTATAAACACCTTTTTGTTCACATTGGACCGTCAAATCCAGGCTACAGCGACCCGGTTTTGGAGTCTATAGATGTGAGACAGATTTACGACAAGTTCTCAGAAAAGAAAGGAGGCCTGAAGGAGCTGTACGAAAAGGGGCCTCACAATGCGTTCTTTCTCGTTAAGTTCTGGGTTAGTACATAAAGAGAGTCATTGTCTCTGAGAGTTGAGGGGAAAAAAATCAATGAGAGGCTAATCACACAACATCAGATACCACCAGACAGATAATATTTAAGTAGGATATCTTGGCGCTCATGTTGGTAATCAAAAAGTCTATAAGAAATGTATTAGAACAATCAACGCAACACTGAGCCACACTTTTTTCTGATACACAGTGTAATAAATGAGCTTCCGTAGCTATTATTTGTCATCGGGAGCTTCTTTATATATTTTTGCCTGGTGTTCCTTTTCAAGGCGGATCTGAGCGGTGACCTTGAGGAGGGTCCTGGTGCTTTTTATGGAGTGAGCAGCCAGTACAGTGGGACCGAAAGCATCAGCATCAGTGTTTCCACAAAGGTCTGCTCCTTTGGGAAACAGGTGGTGGAGAAAGTTGAGGTGAGAAAAGCCACTGTTGTTCTGATGCAGAGAAATAACTTGGGGGTGTGTTTTAATACACACTTATGTGTGTGTTTCTTTCCCCATGCAGACAGAATTCGCTCAATTAGAGGGAGGAAAGTACATGTTCCGCATCCATCGTTCACCTATGTGTGAATACATGATCAACTTTATCCACAAACTCAAGCATCTGCCAGAGAAATACATGATGAACAGTGTACTTGAGAACTTCACCATCCTGCAGGTATTTTACTAAATCTGATATAATGGCTAAAAACAAATGACAGAAATATAAACATAAAAGGTCAGAACGGCTCCCAAACTGGGAGCTTCCAACACCATGTGAATGCAGTCAGGGTTGTCAGAAAAAGGAGAGAATAGCAGCAGAAGTCTGGAACCTCTTTCAGAGTTTAGAAGACAGTAAGCCGGCTTTGTTTAACAAATATTGAAAGACATTTCTACGAGAAGAAAAAGAGGGCGTTTAGCATGTCAAATTTCCTCAGTCAACTTAAACACAATCATCATTTTGATGCCGTATTCAAAGGGTTTGAAGACATCTGCAATGCTACAGACTGTACCAACAAGCCGGCCCTCAAGAAGCCATTAGGACTCAAATTCATTGGCGAAGCTTTTGATGAAACAAGAAAATGTGCCTTACAGGACAGAAGGACTAAAGCGATTAAAGATCTCATTAAGGGAATAACCAATTTCAAGGCATCAAATTGTAAAGTCAAATTTCCAAGTTTGATATATACAGCATTTTTATAACAGAAAGTAATGGATTGTGGTATAAAATGGCACTATATGCCTGGAAAATGCATACAATAATACCGCCCCTTTAAACTGCAATAATAGAGACTGTAGCTTACTTGTAATTTACTTGTAAGAGGAAAATGGCTTGTTTTTATAGAGTTTATATTTAACAAGGTCTAGCTTAAAAACAGATTTCAGTAGTTTCCTAGAACCTGCTAATAATTGTTATGCTAACTGTAAAGATTATTCACTAAAATTGAGTAAGTTAAGTGCAAAAACAATTTACTCTCATACCAGAAGCAAAAAACACCTAGTTCACTTAAAATCATTTCCAATTTTCTTCAACCTACTTAAGTTTAATTCATATTCTTAAATTTACTGTTTACCATAAATTATTACTGTTAACCTCCTAAACTCTTACCTTCCTGTTATCCTTTTTGTCCTTTATCAGGTGGTGTCCAACAGAGAGACCCATGAGACCCTGCTGTGCATTGCCTTCGTGTTTGAAGTGTCCACAAGCGAACATGGAGCTCAGTACCATGTGTATCGCCTTGTTAATGACTAGCAGCATGTCTGGTGCAAAGACTCATCTGACTTTTGATACAAATGGCTTAAAAACACTATTTCCAGCTCGGCACACAGAGCCCCAACTCCTTTACTCTGAAAACACTCTTGTCTTTTTTTTTTTTTTTTTTTTTTTTTTTATTAGACCAACCGTCACACTTTAGTCGTACCTTTTGCTTGTTTGATGTGTACATTTTTCAGGTGGCAAACAGAGCAAACAGCATCATCCCACAACGTGCCAACTGTCATTGCTTTACTTTCTCTTCATTTTCTGTTTTGTTTGCTTTCTAAGTTAGAAACATGAGTTTATTGACATGGAGTAAAACACTGCAGAAAAGGAAAGAATTGGAAAAAAACGGTCTCATCAGGGACTTTTTGTTATCTGGTTAAAGCATTTTTGATCAGCGGGATTGATGCTGTGGTAAAGCATGTTTTAAGATCGTAGACAAGACTGACGTAAGACGAGTTTAAGCATACGTTTTCTAAACAAATGATTTTAGTGAGTGTCATTGTAACCTGCCACATTGGCGTCTTTTATTGTTTCTGTATCTTTGAAAGGTACAAATTCTGTTACGTGAAAATCATGGACTTTTAATCAATTTGATCAAAGATAGGATGATCTTATTGCAGATAGTCTGCCTCGTCTCGGACAATAATGCACTACATGTAAAGACGTGCATGTCGTATTTATTTTTTAAACACTATAATGTAAGGAGAAAGCAATATTATAGAAGCATTAGTTTAATTGTTTTCAGTGATACATACTGGGGGAGGTAAAACGTATTGGAAGACTGGCTCCAAACTGTTTTGGAAATAACAAAGTTCAAATGAATTTCACACTTTTTTATTAATAAAATGTATTTTTATTTTTTAAAGAAAAAAGGTTCATAAACAAAAAGACTGTCTTTACTCTGACTGTGTGGGCTTGCTGGAGTTTTTCTACCTCCACATGAGTTAAAGTTAAGAATGTGCTAAGCTGAGGAGCACTGATGTATAGGATCTGTACACTACATTTGTAATGGTACTATGTTTAAACCAAAACAATAAGATGTGTTTTGTAAGGTATTTCTTTTGTATTTTACCAACACAGTGAGAAAAATATGATAAAAGATGGATGGGTCTTGATGTACGTATGGTACAGATTACACTATTATCACTCTTATGTGCATTTGGGTAGATTTTTACCTGTCAACACTAACAAACTTCATCTGACACTCTTTTGTAAAATATCTTTGAAACTGGTACACATGGCTTTTCACTCTGTTTTATATATAGATAGATAGATATACAGTACATATATATATAAAAACAAGAAAACTGGTTCTGTTTTAAATTTCATTTTCATTGTGGAGTTGACAAAAAGTGCTGCATTTTTACTGTCTCTTTGCATCATAATTCCTTTATTCAAATCATCCCAAAGAATAAAATCTGTGCCTCTAAGTTGTACCAGTAAATTCACATGTTGTTTGAGTCAGAGCAAGGAGACAAGTTATCATTTTTAATGAATTTTCAAATAAAAATCTAAAAGTTAAGTTCTTCATTTATTGTACTGTTTTAAACTTGACAAGAAAAGGGATATTTGGAAACCTGCTTGGTATCCAGTTCTATGCAAATGTTTCCAAACCCTTGTTCATATTACAACCATAACATTCTATGAATTTTTTAGCAGTTGTATTTGATATACCAATATTAAGTTTGGCGTAATTGTTAAATTGATAGCAGTAGGATTGTTTTTCAATTGCAAGTACAGCTGCAAGGTTTTGGGGTTTGTCTTTTGCAGTTGCTAACATCTTTTTTCTTTTTTCCAGTGTTTTTCTGTTTCTTTTGGCCAATTTGCCTGTCCCTGTGGAAGAAATGGATCCCCACAGCATGATACTGTTACCGAGATGTTTTTCCATCTACACGGTGTGCTCATGGTGATGTGCTAAAACATTAAGTTCAAAAGGTTTAAGCTTCCTTTCGTCTGAGCAGAGCACCTTCTTCCTCTTCTTCTTGGCTCTAAGTACTTTTATACCTGACCCTCCTCCCTCATTGATGTGCTAAAGGAAACTTCTGAGGACTTCACATTACTGCTGAGTTTACTCTTGCGTTTCACATTTATCGACTACTAACTAATTTGATGATTTCTGAAGGCAGTTGGTTCCACAGGATTTTATTGTTGGGTATCATCAGAGTAAACTGAGTGACCCAAATGCACAGCACATGTATTTGTTTTTTTTGTTTTTTTTTAGGTGAAGCAAGGAATTTTAATTAAAAAAGAAAACGTCCTGAGATTTGAACATGTCTAAAAATTATTTAGCCATAGGGAAAATGTCTTTCCCTTGAAGCCGTCTTAACTTATAACAGTAGCACAAATGGTGGTATTGAAATTAATACCAGATTACATTTTAGGACTATGATTATCATTAAAATGTGCAGCAATTAGCATGACAATCCACACATAGAATAATGTAAAGTGCCTTTTATTATAAGCGACTTTTCAAAATTGTCTTCCCTGGAAAGTGCAGTACTTATTTTTTCTTCTAGGTGGTGCTATAACGTCAGGCTGTCTTAAGCAGTGAGTTAAATTACACCCTGCCTGAAGAAGTTTACTTTCTTTACATGCTTCGTTTTAACCTGTCTCATTCAAAGATTTGCTGCCTTCATTTTTGTTTTCCCCCAGCTCTTCCTTTGATTTGATTATCCAGCACTTTTGTTAGCGTTACCATTCCTTAAGTTTAAAGAAATTCAGTCTCAGTCTGGAAAGTATGAATAATCAGTTTTTGGATTATTTTTTAACTTTTTTGTTCTGTTCAAGTTGCATGCAGAAAGTACATGCAATACAAATTGTCAGTGGCTTAGAGGTGTGTAAATCTGGTTCATGTTCAGTGCTAATGTGACATAAACCAAGGATTTTTATTTAAATTTGGCCTTGCATGCTGTATATTCAGGCATACATTCAATAGGCATCTCAGGATTACAAATTTTGCTGGACAATAAATTATATAGTTATTGTGATAAACTATAATGTTGTCATTTTGAGACCATTTTCAAGTAATATAATGGTAATGGAACAATAATGAAAGAACGCATTCTCAAAGATTAATAAACTTTAAATTCTAATAAATATTTAACATGAACTGGAAGACATTTTAAAAAAATCCAAAATAAAGCAACAGAAATATAAAATAAAATGAGTTATGAAGTATGCGTGATACAAATTGTCCTTCAAAAAGGGTCTAGCTGAGACCAAATCACGAGACTGAAGACATTTGTCACAATGTTTTTGGTAAACGAAGAAAAGCAATAAATCATGCAAATGGAAAATCTTGAGCTTGTTTGCAATTAATTGATTTTCATCGCAAACATTGCATGAATTGATTTTTTTGCAACAGGCCTAACATCGAAGCCAATAAACAATGTGTTAAATGACTGGGAAATGTGGCAGAGTATTGATGTGTAATAGGTGCGGTTGCTTGGGTCTTTGTTATTGTTTTCTGAATTTCCAAATAAATGTTTGAAGTGTTTTTATTGGCAGCCATTAACATGGTATGTGTGGCTCCACCTACCAACACAATAGCTTTAAAGACGCACCAAAAAAAAAAAGAAAAATAGAACACTTTATATTGCAGAACACTATATAAATCTAAGAAAGTAAGAAAATAGTATTTTTGTGAGTATAGCCTAGAACTTTTGAATCAAAGTCCTTAGTGAAATGACTCTCATCTTCTTGAAAAGTCTCACAAAGGCTTTTCAAGTCAAGTGGAAGTGGACAGAACCCCCTGGGGCTTGTGCCGACTGGAAACATTTTGAGTAAATTGTAGATGGCAGGTTTGGTAACAGATTCAGGATTCCAGTTCAGCAAAAAATTAAAAAGCTATTTCACAGTTCCTAAAGGAACCTGGACGGTGTGTGATCAGCTCTTGTTTCATGTTCAAACAAGAACATGTTCTATTTCATGAAACAAAAACAATAAAAAGGAGATTCTTCCATTACCTGCTCAGAAAATAGAAAAAAAATTCAACACTTCCTCATTCTCATGAACTCAATATTGTTTTTATTTTTTTACATTAGAGATGAAGATGTTGACTAAGGACAACATAAATGCAGTAAATACCGCTGGTTGCTATTAACCAGTGGTTAATAAAGTCCCAGCGTTTTGTCAGGCCAGTTTTTTGTACGCATTTTATTAATTTTTGCATTGCATACCATCATTAGCCATAACTGCCCAACCTAACATTTTTCAAATGTTTTGCAGGACAATAATGCAGCAATAGTAGTAGGCTACTGTAAAAAAAATCTAATGAAATTATGGCAAAACATAAAAGTAAATTTTAAAAGACCTTGTATTCTATGCAGTTCCATTTACTTCTAGGTTGCAATATATCAGTGCCAGAATATAACCTTTGTTTTTGTTGGCATCAACTGCAGTTTCGATTTTTTTTTTTTTTTTTTTTTTTTTTTTTTTTTTTTTTTTTTTTGAGAAAAACGGCCAAGAAAGAAAAAAAAAAAAAAAAAGGTTTTATTTTTTTTTTTTGTTATTACAAAAAGCTAGTG
>CAEFZX010016502.1:0-18550 GCA_903066825.1 Alfaro cultratus | reverse complement strand
ATGGATGGATGGAAGGAAGGAAGGAAGGAAGGAAGGAAGGAAGGAAGGAAGGAAGGAAGGAAGGAAGGAAGGAAGGATGATGGACGGACGGACGGACGGAGGGAGGGAGGGATGGATGGATGGATGGACGGAGGGAGGCAGGGAGGGATGGATGGATGGAGGGAGGAATGGATGGATGGATGGATGGATGGATGGATGGAGGAATGGAGGAATGGATGGATGGACGGATGGACGGACGGACGGATGAGCCAGTCAGTGGGTTAAAGCTGCTCTCCAACCAGCTACATCTGAGGCCTGATAGCTCTGGACTCACCTGGAGTCCAGCTTAACCAGTTATAAGAGGTAAACAAGGTTCACTGTAGGGGTTAAAGGTCAGATTGCTTTGATCATGTGAACATTCAGAAGGAGTGATGCAGATAAAACCACCAAGCCGTTCCTTGTTATTCCCACATGACTCATTCCCTATGTGTTTAACTCCAACCAAGGAGAAAGCAGCTTTAAATAGAAACTGAACTCCAGTCAGGCCTCCTGAACCCAGCCACTGCTGCCTTCAGGGGCCGTAGGAACTCACAGCTTCACAGAGCAATCCACAGATAATCAATTGATCTATTTGGATCAGACTGTTACAGGTGCAGAAAGTTGCATTTATATGACTCGTTTGTTTATTTTTACATTAACGTGTAATTTATGTTACATTGTCATAACAAAAAGTCTAAGAAAAACTTTAATTAACCGCGAAAACTAAAGATAGTTGATTCTATACAATTTTCTGTAGCTCAGTGTTTCAGAATGTTTTATATTTTCCCATTTTTAGCGCATCCATCACATTTATCAGTGATGATCATAACAGTTCGCCTCTTTCAGCAGAACCGAACCCGAATAAACATATGTTCCAACAGCAGGAACAATGCCCAGGCTGTGAAGGCTCCCACCCCGCCTTACAACTCACCACTGCCCGGGTGGGCCGGTGGAAAACCCCGAGGCTTAGTTTGGTCAACCAGGCCTCCACTTTACTGAACGGAACCATGTTCTCTCTAGTCAGTGTTTCTCGGGAATGAGTTTAAATTCCTAATTTCGCAAAATATTGTTATCTAAATGCTATAAGTTAATAAAATTAAACTGAACCAAAATAGAGTTATTTATTTACTCCTGTGAAATAATTTAGTCGTTGAACATCAACAGGTTCTGATCCACAAACATTTTGGTCTCCTGTTGGAAAAGAGAACACTCGGACCGTATTCCACCTAAAATCTGTCTCGTTTAAACTTTAATCTCTACAGAAGCTTCAATAACTGCACATTAAAGTGATTTTTAACGCAGTTACACTAAAACACATTTACTCTAATTCGGCACTATTAAAACTCACAAGCATCCCAAGGTTCCGTTAGCTTTCTACATGAATAAACCCGCGACCCAAACACAAGTTAAAGGCCTTCGAATCAAATTTTGATTAATCTCCAAAATAAATAAATAAAAATAAAAAGGGCAACAAATTGAATTTTACGGCGTTCAAATGATAGAAACAAAGTCAGGATTTAATTCGGCATCATTAGTTCCCCAACCCAGTTCCGTTATCTTCCGGAAATGAGAAATGGTAGCGAGCTCCATTGAAAATCTTTAATAAAAAAAAATTTAACAAATGTTTAAAACATAAACAGGTTCAAACTCGGATCTTAAAGCGGTTAGATAACATAAATATACACACTCTTTAATACGGCTTCATAAAAACTCAAATATCAGCTCAGATTCTGGATAACAGTTTAGCTAAATAAACAATCAAACCAATCTCCAGTTGAGGCTACATTCATTGAAAATTTTAATAACTCTCTGATATCGGACTCTGGATATAACTGGATGTAAGAGATAAAAATGACCATACTCTTTAATTCGGCGTCAATTAAAATGAACCAAAAGCCCAGATTCTGGTTCCAGTAGCAGTTCGGCCGAATACTACGAGCAGCGGATGAGGGTAGAAGGTGTCAAAGTTTCGGTAGCAGGGAGATATTTATAAACTCAGTGACGGTTTGCTCCACGACGGATCAGAGAACAGTCTTTATGCTACCATAGAGTGATCATGTTCATTTTTTAAAAGTTTACAAAACAACTTCTTCAGGGCTGTTAGTATAAAAGTGCCAGTTTTTCTCCGGGGGTTTGGCGCCCCAGTGTTCCATCGGCCAGAGCGGAGCAGCCAGGGGCTTTGCGGGGCCCACTCCGCTGAATGACCAGTGATACCCCGCTATAAACCGCCCAGCTGTGACCCTTCCATACCTTGCTGCGGATCTGACCGGACGTCGACACTTTCCGGATGAGTTTCTGCGGAGATCCGGGCTCCTGCTCGGGCTCGCTGTCCGAGGACTCGTCAGGGCACCGGGCCGAAGTGGACTCCGGTCCCCCTGCCTCCGCCATCCTGTCATCATCAGACCCCCAATGAGTAGCAGAGAAGCAGCTCCCCCTAGCGGCGAACAGTGGGCAGCACAGCAGCGAGGCTGAGAGCGGTGCATACCGCCCCCTGCTGGCGAATCTTTAACGTTACTAGAATAATAGCAATTTTGCACACTGTATTAAAAACGACTCATATTTCACTGTTTGACATGAAATCCCACCAAGCCGTTCAAATTTTAGGCCCGTTAGGATGGCCAAATTGGTTCATGTTGCTAGTTTAATGAATGATAATCTGAGGATACTTCAAACTGAGATGTATACATACATTACATAAATATTTGGAAGAATTACCTATTAAATGTATGAGCATAGAAGTTTTAGATATTCTTCCACAAGCATTTTACAAGAATTTGATGGAGTTTAGTTCAATTCCGTCTGACAGTTCTGGTGTAGTCTGTCATCAGACCAAACACTTTAAGTTTAGCTTATTTACACCAAAGAAATGTCTCTTAAATGTAATCTTTTTCTCATTTTTGAGTGCATTTGCAAACTGTAATCTGCTTTTTAATGTTGTCTTAGGAGTAATGGCTTCTTCCTTTCTAAGAGGCCTTGCATTGATACGTTAATTTTTTTTTACCAAAACATCTCTGAGAGACAGAATCCTTCTCTCTATGGCTGGACATTTATAGGCTGTTTCAATTTGCAAGATTGCTTGACCAGATGAATGAGACACAAATAGTCATCTTGAAATTGCACACAAAGAAGAACCAGATTTGTGGAAGTTCAAAGCTGTTCTTTACCATTCCTTTTGATTTCTTTCTTGATGTCATTTAAAGAAGAGATATGTTGCATTAAAATATGGCTGGACGGACAAATGGCTGGTTGGTTGTTTGGTTGGATGAATCAAACAGACACTTTTTGGTTTAGGAAGTTCTTTAATCTGAGAACAGTTAAAAACTACATTCTGAACTCTGGTTTGAATCTGATTCACTAGAAGCTACAGCAACAATACTATGTCGCTCCACCCCTTAGGTACCTCTACCTCCACAGAGGGACATACAGATTTGAGCTACAACACCTCCACTGACGAACTGTCAGAGGTTAACAACTACAGGCGCTATCTAACTCTGAGGACTTCACAACAGACATCTTGCAGGGTAACCGTGTGAGGTTCCTCTGATGACCCCTCTGTCCTGAATGTCTTTCGATCTTTAGGTGGAGAACTGAGCAGTCGATGCCATCGGCCATCTTTGTAGTTTAGGCCTCAGTTGGAGACTCATCGTCATCTCCGTAGACCACGCCCTTCAGGTAGGCCCGTTTAAAGTCTTCAAACACCATGTCGTCAGGTTCACTGCAAAGGTCAGAGAGGAAGCTGGAGAGCCATTTGTCGGCCATACAACATGACTAAACACAACGTTTTATTTGTTTTCTCTGATTTTTAAAGTTTGAAGACTGAATTGTGGTGCTCAAGCAGACAATCTTACCTGTCCTTTGCTGCAGGTCAGAAGTAGCAGAAGAAGAACGAAAAGAGGATGTGAATAGTCAATCTGAGGCAATCAAATGAAAGAACCCTTTACTTTGAAACAATGAGTCCAGTTTGGCTGCACCAGTCTGGTAGGAGGAGCTACATACATGTGAGGGTGGGGATGTCGAGGGGATATTAAGCATTTCAAGTCTTTACCTGGTTCTGATTTTGGATTCATCAGTTTGAAGGGCACCTCCACAGAAACCTCACTGTGAAACACAGAGATGTGAGCCTCCACGTCATAGAAGACACACACAGACTATCAGTGTGGAGGCATGTACGTACCTGGACCCCACCGTCCTGTTGGTGAGCAGCAGTAGACGGAGCAGAGACACAGTCAGTTAACATTCATCTACAACTGCAGATGATTTGCTGCTGAATATAACAAACATATAAACAAACTGAAAGCAGAGGTTAACTCACCCGGAGGCTATCATCTTCAGTACCACCTTGTAGGAAATCAGCATCCCCTGGACCTCTTTCAGCACCTCCTGCTTCACACTGAGACAGAGACAACACTCAGAACTCCTCCTTGGTCCTTCAGTACCGCACCTCCAGAGTGAACCGTGACACCGTGTCCCTACATGCTGGACGAAGCCAGGTTGGTGTCTTCATGTTTCAGTCGTCCATCCAGAGCGATTCCTCTGCGGTCCTTGTTGTATGCCAGCAGAGGGTACAGAGTGTACTCCTTCTTCAGTGTGGTACCAGAGGGAACCGAATCCCTGGGACGTGGATCAGAACCTCATGAACAATACAACTCCAACAGATAACCGGTAATTCAGAACATACAGACGCCGGGGACACAAACACTCACTCAGTCTCTTCTTTGGCCACAGATTTCACATATTTATCATTGGAGTAGAGCACTACATTGGTCACCTGCTCAACTGAACACAGTCAAGAGGAAACAATGATGAGAACAGACAAGAAGTAACAACTTCATATACAGGTATCCATATATACCTGGTACATGTTCAGGAACAACAGTTGTAGTAACGTTCAGAGATGCATCCATGACACAATCATGTTATTGCAGGTTCCCTTGCTCATAAGTTTCCTCTGAGAATCTAATGAAGTCGTGATCATACAGAGATACTGAGTAGAAACTCATTAGTTCAATTACAGGACAGGTGAGTTCAGATGGGTGGAAATAAGGACAGGTGTGTATAGGTAAGGAAAGTTGTATAAATGTGAAGACAAGTGTTCATACAGGACAAATAGTTACGTAAAGGTAAGGGGTAAGTATGTCAAAGTTAGCCCATGTGTATAAAAGATGGGACAGGAATATAAAGCTGAACACAGGTGTGTAAAGGTGAGGACCAATTGTGTATAGGTAAAGACAAACTGTATAAAGGTGGGTACAGGTGTACAATTGGGGAGACAGGTGTGTGTATTGGTAAGCAAAATTGCATAAAGTTAAGGGCAGGTGTGTACAGGTTAGCCCAGGTTATGTCAAGCGGAACACAGGTTTGTAAAGGTGTGGAAGATGTTTGGATGTGGAGGAAGAGGACCTCACCTGACAAACTGATGTCTTTGATGTTCCTGCTGGAGGAGTTGGTGATTTCAACGTTAGCTTTGACTGGCTCACCGTGGTAAAACGTCTGCAGACAAAGAAACAGATAGACAGGTGTGTGGGAGAGACATGATCATTGTGTCCATAAACTTTCAAATGTGAAGGATATCTTCTGGACACCTCATTAGAAAGATGTCCCACTGGTTTAAAACCTCTGAAGAAGACACTGAGTGCAACTTCCTTCTTCACAAAATACAAACAAAAATAGAGTGTCGTCAGAATTCAGTGGTTAGAAGATTTCGCTTTAGTCTTTGGCTAAAGACCACGAGGCATTTCTCCTGCTAACACTAGATTAGCATTTTTTTGTCTGTTTGTTTTATTTACCCAGAAGGCCCTGCACTATAGTCTACTTCCTTATCTTGGAGCTGGTCTGCCTGGCGTTCACATATGCATTCGAATTGCACCAGAGTTCACTTCAACTGAACCCAGACTGAGGTTTGTATGCGGACCAGAGTTTGCCATTTTGCTCTGTATCAGAGTTTGATTACGTATTCATTCATGGTCTCTTCCAACATGGCTAGCACTTCTGTTTTGAATGAACTTTAGCCATGGATAGTTTGTCTCACATCAACTGATCCCAGAATCGGGTCGACTGACCTCTTTGGGAAGGGTGAGCTTGACATGTAGAGGTTTTTCGGACATCAAGAACTCAAAGGTCATGTCTGCGAATGGAGCCACTTCAGTGTTCTCTGGACTGAACTGGATCTTTCGGATGGTGAGACGAACTGAGCTCCTGCAGAAAAAGATAAGAAGCACATGATGCAACACTGATGGAGAGAATCCAGGTCCGGTAAACACACTCACTGTTTATCAATCTTCTCGTCTTGATTCTCCCCACAGAACGCCTTCACCTCAAACTCCACCGCACATTTCTGCCCAACACAAACACACAGTGGGAGAGGTCAAACATCAGGAGGGTCAGAGACAGATGGATGAAGATATGGATGATATCAGGGAGGATCTGTTACCTTTCCCACATCATTTGGACCGGGCTGCAGACTGACAGAACACGGCAGGTTGTCTGGAAACTGAAAAGGTTTTATTGTAGATGACCTCGATTGTCAACAACAATTCAGCTGATGTTTGAAAATGTTTCATGATTTAAATGAGGAGCATCACAATCTTAACTCTGGGTCATATGTGATTCTTGGTCCGAGCTAAACTCTTGCTGAGACCTCAGACCAGGATAAGATTTCAGTCCCTGACTGATTGGATCTCTGTCCTTTTCCCAGCCTTTATCTTCCCTCTGTCTATAGTCAGGTTTGAGTCCAAAATTGGACTTTTGTCCTAATTTAGACTTCAATACTTGGTCAAACTCAACTTAGGTCTTACAACAGACACCTGTCCTCTGCCTGCTTCAGAGTAATGTCTGGTGAAAGGCCAGACCTTGGACTGGACAAACCTCAGTCTTCATGTAGCGTCTGACTTCAACCCTCACCTCGAAGAAGAAAGGGTAGGCGTTGTCTCCTAGTTTGTGCAGAAGCTTCTCCTGGACCCTGGTGTGGGTCAGCTTCTCTTTGTCCTGCAACTCTGGGTAAACCTGCCGGGTCACCAGGAACAGGTCCCTCCTGAAGGCCACGCCCATCACATCCATATCCTGACGACCGTATCGAAACGTGCACGAGAGCATCACATAAACTGGCAGAGACAGAAAACAATGAGGCTTAATGGAGACTGAGGTTCCCAAATATGATTTCTGAGAAGTGAGAGGATTTAAGCTCACCTTTCTTTCCTTTCAGCTGTGCTGGGTCAATCACAATCACGCCGTCTGTGAGATGAGAAACAAGAGGAGTCCATTTCACACACTGGGCTTATGCAAAGACTCAGCACCAACAACAAACAGTGTTGTTGGTCCCTTTGGTGTGGTTTTGTTTAGGCCCTTTAGGATTTCTGGGCAAAGTGTTTTCAGTAAAGAATCAAATATCTTTTCTCTACAGAGAAGAATCTTGGTGAGGTCATATTCTCCATCTCTGATGATGGAAGTTAATTGATTTTTTCCTGCACAGGAACCTTCAGTCCTCAAAGACAAAAAGCAAACAAACAAAACTCCCAGCTAATCAGGAACATCTAATGGTCAAGTTGGAACTCACCGACTGGATCCACAGAGTCACAGTGATCCACAAAGTCTCTCTTGGCCATGTAGACGGCCACCTGCCAGACAAAACAAAGGGACACACATCAAGATGGCTGCTTGTTCAAGATGACTTTACCTACAGATGGATGGATGGGTTTTCTCAGCAGAACTTACCGACTTGTCTCTGGATACCTTCTTGAAGACAACGTGTTTTGGACTCATCCTGATCAACGGGTCTCAAACTAAAACAGAAATATTCAATCAAACAAGCAGCCCTTGTGGAGAACCGCCTGCTAGAGTCTTCAGAGAAACAAATCTGTTGAGAAGCAAGATCCACAGAGACTTTACCGTTTACACAGAATCAGGATCCAAAGATATCCTACTCTACAGAAAACTAGGGTCAAGCACCCCATGAGATCTCTGCATCTACAAAGATCCACAGAGATCCAAGGATCTGCAGCTGGGCACCAAAGTCCAGTCTTCCAGAGATACTATCCTACAAGCTTTAGATGCATCTCTTCTCCAACACGGCTGAACCAAGTGAACTGTTTGTTACCAGGCCTCTGCAGAACTTAATAAGATGCCGATGAAGGAATTGAGCCATTTGATTGAAGTGTGTTGAACCAGGGAGGGAGCTAAAACATGCAGGATACCGAAACTTGAGGACTTTGGACAGTAATGCCCAAAAGTCTTCAGCGAAACAAGAGCCACAGAGACATTACAGTCCACACAGTATCAGAATTAAAGGATATTCTACACTCTACTCATAACTAGCATCCAAATATCCCACAATCTACTGAGATCCCAGAATCCCATCCAAAGAGATCCAACGATCCATAGCAGGGTGTCTGAGAGCTACTATGCTGTAACTTTGAACCGTATCCTTCTCCAACACGGCTGAACTGAACGCTCTGTTACCAGGCGTCTGCACAACTCAATAACATTTGGTTGTGTGCTGGAGAAGGGATGAATGTAGAAGTTTCAGGGTTGTAGCTTTAGAGGATTGGATTTGGGCAGACAGGATACATAAACTGCCAACCTGCAGCCTCTGTTTTTCTGAGTGGGGATAGTTGTTTTCAGACTAACATCCTGATCTACCAAACAATCACAAAGTGTCTTCTTCTGTTCAAAATGGAAGTGACCACACCCCCTTTTTTCACCACAACCTGGAGCAGATTCAGATGAACTCCTCCAAATGGTTAAAAATGTGACAACCTGAAAAAGACAGAAACTCTGGGACCTGACAGGAAAATGAAGCTTTTTGTGTCCAGCTCTTGTTTTCCTTCTTAGCCAAACCTGATGTTGTTTTCATGGAAACTCTTAAAATGGCTGAACCGATGCCTGGGAACAGAAACTCACCTGAAGCAGCAGCCGAGAAGAGGATGAAGAAAGCCTGAGATGGAGTCGACTGTAGATGAAGAAGCTTGTTTAGCAGCTGATCACATGTATTTATAATCTCTGCACACAGCGTGGTCAGCATGCTGATCATTACTCTGTAATCCTGCAGGCAGATCTGCAGCGTCCGTCTGCAGCTCTGTTTACCGCATCCCACGTGCACGCTCACATGCACACCGGCTCTACGGAAACTCCACATGGAAACTACAACCATTCTGACAAGTTGAACTGAGCTGTAGTTGGTTTCCAGGGTGTCTGGGGAATTTTGTTCTGCTGTAAATGATGAGAGGAACCTCAGAACGAAACCGAACACATCTCCATCTGCTGAAGTCATTGCAACATTTTTATTATGAAATTGAGGCCCAGAACTTCAGCTTCATTATCGGCTCCATCCCTTTGACTTCCTGTTTTAAAACTAAACAAGTTCTCCTCTCTGCTATTTTCCTTCTGTTGATCTCCATTTATCTCTATTTTATCATCTGCAGTTATGTTTGCTGTTTTTTCTGAAAGAGTTGCCATTCTGATTTGTTTTTGCTTTGGCTTGCCTGCTTAAAAAGATTTGAAGAACATATTTTTTATAAATGTTGAATCTTGTAGCCCACCATGATTACTAATTTCCATGTCAGAAAACTGAAAAAAAGAATAAAAATGTATAAAAGTAAGAACAGAAGCAAAGACAATGCAGCTGAGAAAATGGGAAAAGAAAATCTCAGAAAAGATCTAAGGCTGACTTTGCTCCGTCTGTAACTTATAACAACGCAGGATGACAAAATAAATTACCTTAAATCCCCAGAAGTCATTGAGACATTCAGGTAAACATTTTTTGCTCAAACTCAGCAAGATGCTTTAAACCAGCAAGTAAAGCAGCGACGGTGTAAATGGGAGCAGCTGAAAGTCTCATATTTGATCCAGTTTTACTTTTAAAGTAGCTGCTTCAGAATGGATGAAGCCTCCCGGCAGGTGTGGGTAATCTTAATTTTGGCCCTAATGTTGCACCATACAGCATCACTAACACCATTTATAAGTCCTGCCATCTGGATGGTTCATCTTTTGTGTTTGGTGAAATAAGGAGGCGTTCCTTAAACTGTCAGGATGACAGAAAGTGATCAGAGGTTCATTCATCAGGATGAAGGTTTGAACTTGGAGTTTGTGATTTAAAAAAAAAAAGCAAACTGGAATCAGGAGGAAAAATAATGTGTTTAAAAGGTTGAGTTTTTAGGTAATTATGGAAGATTTTTCCAATTTCCAGGAAATATGACCTCAGGACAGACATGACTGTCCACTGTTAAGATTCTCCTCTGGGTGATTACAATAAATGCTTATGGTAAATATGTGAAATCTGCAATAAATATAAAAGTTAAATCTGAAAGGTTTAATTTGCAATTTCAAAAATGTGTAAATTTGTAATTTATTTTTACAAACTTGATGATAAATTTGAAGGTTAGAGATAATTTTCAGGGAATCCAGACTTTATTTAGAGCCTTAGCTGGTCTAAGCTTCATGTTTCTGCTTCATTCAACCATTAGTATGAGTCCATGTCGGATCAGAACCAGAACCAGTTCTGTGAGCTTCCGGTACGATCAGAACAGGATCTTGTTTATAACATGTCGACACGCGTGATCAGGACGAGTCTGTGCTGAGCTGATCAGCTGAGACAGAGTCAGCAGTCTGAGTGCTGACAGCAGCTAAACTCACACACACACACACACACACACACCTTCAGCTCTTATATGGACGGAACCAAAGCAGAACCATCCGACTCTCTAGAACCAGGCTTCAGGCCTCTGACATCCTGTGTAAAATGCTGCAGAACTAGATGTGACCAAAATGGCATCATGATGCGTTCAAGGACAGCCTGTAAACTCTATAATCAATGTTGAAATAAAACTAAAACGTATCTTTAGGAAAACTAAAGACACAATTTAGTTTTATTAGACAAAGTTCAGCTTTTCTCTGAACATTTCTGCTTTGTGACTTGTCAGCCTGTTCAATAATGTTATTAAATAATAATAGTTCCAGCTTTGATCTGTATTAGTCCATATTCTTTCTGTATTCAGCAACAATATGATGGAAGATGGTCATGGTTCATTTTCATGATTAGATCTGAGAAATGATTGGCACCTTGCTCTAACTCCACTATCGTCCGTACTTTACATTTCAAATGGATATTTTATAAAACTATATTAATGAAACTAATGAGACTTTTTAAGTACAAAAATATAATTAAGTAGCTCAGGTCAAGCTGAGTCTCCCTCAAAGAATAGATTTAATCTCAAAGGACGTCCTGGTAAAATGAAGTTATAATAAACAGTTTGCTAGTTTAGTGAAGCTCTATCAGCAGTGAGTCCAAGCATATATCCTAACAACAGAAAGGCTGATTAAAGTTCTGGAATAGCCAGCCGGACTCCAGAACCAGGTTGGACAGAACATCTGGTCACCAGGAGCGGCTGGTGGACGACAGCGATCCTCACAGTGAGACATGTGGAGAACTTCAGAGATCACAGGAATAGTGTAGGAGTGAATCCTCTTTCTGCAGACAACAGCTTTGTTTCTGAGTGGCACTGTTACATCAACGTGTGAACGATTCATCGTGACCTCAGGAAGTTTAACCTTCTTCCAAACCCACCACAGTTTAAATGCAGTTTTAGATTCATTTCTTCGTAGCTTCGCTGCTATTGGACTCATTTCGCTCTGAAAGCTTCAGAAAACTGTCGGTTTATTTACAGCAACATGACAATGAAGATTCACATTTCTCACTATAAAGGATCAAACTGAATCCTCAGATGTTAGTCGTGTTCATGTTCTGACCCGGGCCAACGGATCCGACCGCGGTTCCGCAGTTTGAACTTACTGACAGTCAGTTGGCTATTTATGCCACCGATCTCAGAAATGTTCGGTGGAAAGTTTTGAGTCGTTTGTAATCATCATTCAAAGCAAAAACGATGAGAAAATGTGTTATTCATTTAGTTGTTGAATAATTCTGCACATATATTCTCCTAATAAAGCCAAAACTGCACTTTTACCTTCTGAAACATCGATGATAAGAACTGAGGTGAGCAGGAATCTCCTCCATCTCAGCAGGAGTTTCCACAGAAACTCCAATGTGGGGAAAATAACTGAAACCATGCAGAGGCTTCATGACTTTTCAACCAATCAGAAGCCCACACAGTATGAGGCTCCCAGAGCCGGCGCCGGGTTCCTGGACTGTCAACCCGACCCGTCGGGATTGACAGTCCAGTCCAGGACCAATCCTCAGCAGAACCCCTGAGGATTGGTCTACTGTGTGAAAATCAGAACATCTTGAGCAGTGAGCGCCAGAGCCTGAAAACCTGAAGGTTTGTGTCTCTGCAGAGCTAAAGCGTTGAGCTGGAAACATCGTTTATTTTTCCCAGTGGTCAGTAAACGCAGCGTGAGCGGCTCGTTTCAGGCGGTTTGGGTTTAATGTCTCCCAGCCAACTGACAACATGAACAGAAACAAGCAGAAAAACTACAGACCGATTAGTGTTTATGGATCTGAAACCTGATCAGGCCGTTTCCATGGTAACATTTCAGCGGCTGCTTCTGAAGGAACCGGCAGCTTTCCCAGTGTCGCTCCGGGAATGCTCAGAGGCACTTCAGCAGCTGTGTGCGTGTGTGTGTGTGTGTGTGTGTGTATCAAACAGACCAACATCCACTCTCAGAGTCTTTAATCTTCATCTGTTTAGTGCGAAAAACTTCCTGTTTCAAACCAACCCGTCTCCTCCTCTTCCTCAGCCTTCATCAGCTGTCCATTTAACCGTCAACCAGCAGGTGGCGCTCAGAGCCAGCTCTTCTTCTGTCACAGTTAAAATGACTGAACCATAAAAGCTCCTCAGCAGCTTCATCAAGAGTCCAGCAGCGCCCGGCCGTGTTGGCTCCGCCCCCTTCATGGGCTCCGGCCAATCACATGTCAGACCACAGGATGGCTCTGCTGCCCTTCTCCACGCTGGCGACGTACGTTCCCGACGGCGACCAGGACACAGAGTTGATGGCCGAGCTGCGGGGCGATGACATCATCAGCGTGAACTACAGGTGGTCTGATCCAGCAGAACAGGGTCCGGTCCAGTTCTTACCTGTGGTTTCGGTCCAGAGTCCGGTCCAGTTTCCCCGTCAGGACGTTCCAGACGTAGAGAGCGCCATCTGCTGACCCGCCGGCCACGTAGCTGCCGTCAGGGCTGAACAGAGAGAACCGGACAGGTTAGCAGCGGTTCTGGTCGTTTATCAGAACCGTTCTGACGTTCAGCTCACCTGAAGGTGACTCTGGTCCAATCGGCTCCACATTTGAACCCCTGAGCACTGAACACACACACACACACACAGACCACATCATGATGATGACTAAGACAACAGCTGTGATGAAGAGTTACTAAACTCCAAATCAAACGACTAAACTGGTCATTAAAGGCGCCATCTTGAAGTTTCGGACGTTTTCGCTCATGTTTATTTAACTCTGAAATATTTGGCCCAAACCAGCATGAGAAAAATCCTGATGCAGCAAAGAGGAGCTGAAGTTTCCCATCGAATACAAAGCTACAGATGAATACATCCCCCGGATCTTTGTTTCCACATGGGCGTCGGTTTCTCACCTGAAGGTCTGCCGGATGGCGTTGCTGCGCAGGTCGATGATCTTCAGCACGTCGTCTCTGGAGCAGGTCAGCAGCTCGCTGCGGTCGTGGTTCAGGTCCAGAGACGTCACCCGGCCCAGCAGCTCCATCTCCAGCACGATGCTCTCCGCCCTGACGGCCGGCGTGAGCCAGAGCACAGGTCACCAGGTCAGGCTGGCTCAGCCAATCAGAGGCTCAGCAGCTCATCACATGATCACCTCTGATCAGAACCCACCTGATGTCCCAGAACCGGACCTTCTTATCAAAGTGTCCGCTCATGACGCACTGCTCCGTGCAAACGATGTCGTTACAGCTGGAGCCGGCGAAAACCGTCTTCATACCTGACAGGTGGAGACAGGTGAGGGGACAGGTGGAGACAGGTGAGGGGACAGGTGGAGACAGGTGGAGACAGGTGAGGGGACAGGTGGAGACAGGTGAGGGGACAGGTGGATTCAGGTGTGACCGATGACGTACAGACTTTGCTGCGCAGGTCCCACAGTTTGAGCGTTCGGTCGTAGCTCCCAGACACGATGCGGGCGTTGTCCAATAGGAATCGCGCAGACAGAACCTTTCCGCTGTGACCCGTCAAGGTGTGCTGGAGGACAGGTAGAGGTCAGACAGGTGAAGACAGCTCAACACACACACACCTGATGCACACTGACTCATCCCTCTGTTGAGTGAGCTCGTTAGCGATGATGATTTAGACCAATCAGGACTCACCCTCAGTCTGTAGTCGTCCACAGTCCAGATTCGACTGGCGAAGTCGTTGGACGCAGCGAGCAGGTAGGAGCCCTGATAAAAACAAAGAAAACGGGTAAGCAAGAGCATGTAACCAAGGTAACCATGGCGACAGGGACCAGCAGAAACAGACTTACAGCGCTGTCGAAGTCGATGCTGGTGATTCCTGCGTTGCTGCCGGTCAGAGCTCCTTTAGCCTCACAGCGACCTGAACACACAGTAACGCTGCGCTGTGATTGGTCGGCAGTAAAACAGGTTCTGGTTGGTCGACTGTCAGTCAGCATGACTGACCTGTAAGAAAACTTTTATAACCCAGACTTTGCTCATTTGATGAGCATGTGTTGGGGATGTCTCTGCTCGGACCGTGAACATTACTGTAGCCGAAATGTGAAGCTCCTGATTCGCTGCTCCATCATTAGCAGAGCTGATGAATGAGAAGCGACGGCGCCACCAACGGTTGTGGAGGATTGTTGCAGATAAAGACACCTTAACTAGTCCAAAACCTGGATTCTCTGGGAAAAACATTTGTTTTTCCTCACAAATGTTTTTCTAATGCACTAATAGCAGAGCTAATTTTTTATTTAGCACGTTAGCTAAGTTTTGAAAATGTTTAAACTCTACAATGCTAATTTAGCTGGTTGCTTTGTAAACTTGTTGGTATAGCGGATTAGAATTATTATCTTATGCTAAATTTCATATTGGTTTAACATTAGCGCCCAATAAATCCCATGTTGGTTTAGTGTTTTAGCATTAGCAGAGCTGATGTTTAGTTAGTCATTTAGGCTTTAGCAGGAAACGGTTTAGCCTGCGGTGCCCACCTCTAGTTTCTGTATTTGACAGAAAGAAATGTCCTATTTTTTTCTCGCCAAGTTCTAGACATGTAATTGAAAGACACCATGCACACAGTCTCCTTCAGCTGCTGACGCCCCTGATTACTCTATGGTAAAGTAATCTGATTACAGTGGTGTGATGAAGGTCTCAGCTTGAAAACTTGAGATCAGCTCCCTCTTCCTCCGCTTCCTCCTGATGCTCCTTCCTGATTGGTCATGTTGGATCAACATCACAGGGAGGCTGCAGGTTCTCAGCTCAGCCTCTCAGTGATGTCACATCCTGTGTGATGTCACATCCTGTGTGTCAGCAGCTGCTGGGCCCATGGCTGCATGACTGGAGCATGATGGGAGCAGAGAGCGAGCTGCTGGGAGCCAGAGGCAGCAGAGGATTGTGGGAATCAGACCTTTTACAGCTCATCACTGACCTTCAGCTGGTGGGCAGGGCTCAACGTTGAGGTGTTACCGTGTGAAGCTCACCTGAGACCACCTCCCACAGCTTCACCCTGCGGTCCATCCCCCCGGTTGCTAGGAGACGGGAGCCGGGGCTGAACCGGACGGTGTTCACCTCTCCGTCGTGAGCTTCCTGTGGAGCAGAAACAGGTTTTTCCTCAAATTGAGAAAACAAAAAAACCCCTCAAAACTTCAAAAACTAGAAAACTGCTTCAGAAATCCGTAAAGAATTTCACATTTATTCTCCACCAAAACGCGCTGCACTTAAAAACGGCCATGAAGTGCTGCTATCAACCGTCCCCACGGTGAAAATGAAGCAAATTTCAAAATACTTCTTAAATCTGTTGACCCAACAGAATTATTATTCAACATATCCGTGATGTTACTCTGACTGGTCAGGATGTTAATTTAAGATATCGGAAATAGAAAAGCTATCTCTAATACTTTAGGAGATATCGTAAAACAAATGTACACTAGTCATTATTTGCTTTCATCCAACTGTAATGTAATTTCACTAGTTGAATCTTATACCTCCACTTAAAAATAGACATACTGAATTGAAATTATGACGACTCAAAACAAAACGTGAGATATCTCAAATTTACTTTATGACTAGTCCTAATTTAACAGTTGATATATGAAATAAATATTCCAGATAGTCAGTAATTTATTGTAGATATCTTGAACTAAAGCTTCTGTAAATCTGAGGCCAGGATGTAATTAGAGATACAACTGAAAAGAGTATAGTCATGAACTAATTTCAAATATCTGAATGGAAGTGTGGTGAAGATGATTTTATGTTAAAACAGCTTGCCATAGAGGACAGGCCTGAGCACACAGCCTTGGGGTGAACCAGTAGGGACGGTTGGACAGTCGGGTGGTTTATGAGGACTTGATGTTTTTTTATGTTTTGTTTTTGTTGCCTCCGTGACCATCAGGTTGATCAGAACCAGAACTGATCATTGGTTGCTCCATGATGGAGAAACCAATCAGTCCGGCCATCTGATTGGTTGCTGACGGCGCTGGAAGAAACTCACAAAGACGTGCAGCGCCGTGGTCGGCACCCGGACCTCCGCACAGCCTCCCGACGGCGTCTCGGTGGTTTCTGGAGACGTGCCCAAGGAGTTCGCCGACCGACGCCTGCTGAGGAGGAGAAGCTCGGCGTCATCAACTGAGCATGCTCAGACGGGCTGGAGCTACGCTGACTGGTACCTACCCGAAGATGTTGGAGATGGAGTCGAGGAGCCCGCCCTGAGGCTGCTGGGACGTTTTCCTGCTGAACACAAACAGAACCAGAACCGTCAACCAGGAGCCGCCATGTTTGTTTACCAGTCAGGTTTACGATTCGCCACCAGGGCCACCGATTCATGTTTCCGCTGGTGGATGCTCACTAGCTAATCGACCAACGGCGCTAACGTTCAGACGATCACTTATTAATAATAATCATAATAAATCTGAAATCATGAAACGGTAACGAACTGAATGTTCGATTCGTGCGGAAATGTCTGCTTGTTTTTTGGTGTTGATGTTCCTGAAAGTGATCTCTGCTCTGTTGGAGCTGTTGTGAGCCAGTTGCCACGGAAACGAGTCTGTGTGTGGAGTCTAAAAAAAGGGACGAATTTTAGTGGTTTTGATTTGTTCTTCATCTGTTTATTTATTTTCTCTTTGTTGTGGCGAACTGCAGCCGCTGTCATTTCTAAAAGTTCAATATAAAAATAAAACCTGGACCAATTTTCTTATTTGTCTGTAGATCATGGCAATGTTCATAATATTTCATCAAGTATTTAATAAACATCTTCTACAGTTTACAATAATTAATTTTTCCAGTATAAAAAAAACATATTTGGTTAGTCGTCTTTTACAACTTGAAAGAACTGTCCAAACTTTATAGATTTATATCCAGGATTGATACATATTTACATATCAAAACATTGGCAGTTTTCTTAACGTTAATTTTATGGAAACCAGACAAGAAATAATGGCGCTATGAACATTTTTGTAGCAGATTCCTGCTGATCATACATTAGTCTGTTTTAGTGGATACGACTCAATGCACAGTAATGGCGCCTGCAGTGGCTAGCTACAGCGGCTAACAGGTGCTAACAGGTGTGATGTGTCGTGGCACACGTGGGTGCCGGAGAATCGTTGAATCTCACCTCGGCGTCCTGCTAATTGGTCGGTTTGGAGACGTTTCTCCGGCTCCCTTCCCTCCGTCCTCAGCCAGCACCTCGATGTCGTCATCCCTGCGGAGGAAACACAGACCCGGTTCATTACCAGAACCTTCCCTGGACCAGATCTGGGTCTACTCAGACAGGAAGTGGAGGTCACTGACTGTTCGATGGGCAGCGGCTCCTTGGCAGCGTCCGCCAGGTCCTTCTGCAGTTTGGCCTGTCTGCGCCTGAAACACAAACAGCCGCCGTCACATCAGCGCTAAGAGGCCCCGCCCCTCCGTCCGCTGACGCCCCGTCCACCTGGTGTCCTTCTCGTTCTCGGCGTTGAGCCGGTTGGCCTCCTGGGCCTTCTCGGCCATCCAGCGGGACACCAGCTCCTGGTTGTCCTCCGACGTCTTCCTCAGCTTCTCTTCCAGGGCAGAGAAGGTGATCTGCAGCGCGTCGTACTCGTCCTTCAGCGTCTGATTGGCCATTTCCAGCTCCTGCGCAGAAACAGGAAGTTACCGCGGTCACCTAGTCGTGTGGTGAAGTCATAACGCCATCGCTGTCTCAGTGAAGAAGGTCTCAGCTTGAAAACTTGAGATCAGCTCCCTCTTCCCCCTCTTCCTCCTAATGCTCCTTCCTGATTGGTCATGTTGGATCAACATCACAGGGAGGCTGCAGATTCTCAGCTCAGCCTCTCAGTGATGTCACATCCTGTGTGATGTCACATCCTGTGTGTCAGCAGCTGCTGGGCCCATGGCTGCATGACTGGAGCATGATGGGAGCAGAGAGCGAGCTGCTGGGAGCC
>CAEFZX010016500.1:0-24695 GCA_903066825.1 Alfaro cultratus | reverse complement strand
AGCTAGCTAGCCGCGGAGCTAGCTAGCCGCGGAGCTAGCTAGCCGCGGAGCTAGCTAGCCGCGGAGCTAGCTAGCCGCGGAGCTAGCCATACCGTCGGAGCTAGCCATACCGTCGGAGCTAGCCATACCGTCAAGTGCAGCAATTTATTTATAGTTTTCTCCTCCTACCACAGCAATCAGTTATTAATAATCACAAAATAAACATTAAGCCTAAAACCATACAGAACATTCAACAGACTGAATGTTCTGCTCTTTGTGTGGGGAATATTTGAGAGTTTTTTGTATTTTTTGCTGCGTTGTGTCAGTTGCTATCGCAACGAGTCTGCTCGTAGCTGCGCTGATACAGAGAGAAAGACGTGGTTTTGAGTTGTACTTTAACGGTTTTTCCCTTTGCCGTGGAGCACATCACGAAATTAATAATATCTACATGTCCAAGTTTCACTGAGTTAACGGAATTATTCTACTGCAGCGCGGCTATGGCTGTAGAAGAATAAAAGAGTCTTTTTGCCCTCCAGCGTTGTCCGCATGTGCGAAATTTCCTTATGTAAACAATAAGTGGACCACACAAAAACACGCACAAATTACTAACGTTTTTTTTTTTTTTTGTACTGTTGTAACCATTAAAAAAATCTCCTCTTCAGTTCAACCATATAAGTGGAGACACATTGTTGATGTTATTATAAAATAACTTGCAATGAAGTATTGGCAAAGCTCAATGTAATTTTCAAGGTGGCGGAGCGTTGTTGCTAGCAGCTGCTGAAAGTAACTAAAAAAATTACTTTTAATGTAACTTAGTTACTTTCCAAATCAAGTAATCAGTAATCTAAGTTACTTTTTCAATGAGGAATCAGTAATCCGATTAAAGTTCCTTTTTCAAAGTAACTATCTGTTCTGCCGCATTACATATTTGTTTTAGATGGAGATTTTGTTTTTATTTTCACCACCACTTCAAAAGCAGCAGCGATTAATACAGAACAAATATAAGCAGCATTTCACACGGTCACTGAGGTTAATCAGTGAAACTAGGTAAGTATCTTCCACATGCACAGTGGAGGTTTTTAAAAACGTCGAGCCGCTTGGGTTGAAAAGGCAAACATGAACTCACGTTAGGTACCTTTGCTCTCAATCCCATGTGTCAAACTCAAGGCCCGGGTGCCAAACCTGGCCCGCCGTAGCTTTTAATGTGGCCCTCTAGACTCCAGATTACATCAATATGACCCTCCAGTTTTTCACAAATCTGTAAAATTCACACAGAATCAACAGATCCCCACATTTTTCCCTTTTTGGGGGGATTTTTACTGTAAATTTCCCTCAAAATTGACCCGAAACATTTGGTCTAAGTGACTCCTGCCTCAGCCTTACTCTTGATGTGAAGTTGTAGTCTGTGACCGATACCGCTATTAATAAAAAGCCACGTTTCACATCGTACACTAGTGCAAATATCATGTCTTACAGATATTTCTAAATTAGCACCAACAAAATCTGACAAAAAACCCCCCACTAAATCAATCAAGAAATCCTGGATGGACTGATCAGAGTGAAAAGATGTTCAATATTATTTAATTTTAAGAAACTTACTGAATGCTGAAACAAACAGTTACTTAGTGATATTTTTAACAGCTTAATGGGTTATATGAATATTGTGCCAGAAGAATATCGTCCGGCCCTTTAAGAACATTCGGATTTTTGAGGCGGGCCAAAATAAAAATGAGTTCGACTCTCCTTCTGTAAATGGACGAGTCAGTCTGTTTACATTTTTATTTCAGTTTTCTCTGAAGGCTACAGGAACATTCGTGGTTTCTGAATAAAAAAAAAACTTTCTAAATAAGAAAAAAAAACAAACATAACATGTTCTTCTGCACCAACGCTGCAGTCTAACACAACTTACAGTGGTTACAGATGTGCCTGCAGCTGTTCCTAGTTAAGTCCAGAGTTATATAGGCAGACTAGTTCAACCCTGACGCTAATAAAACAAGTTGCTCGTGCATTTCATGCTGTTGGGAGGAGAAATAAATACGAATTGTTTTTGCTCGTTACCGTTTCAGGTTATCTGCTTCCACAGCAGTGGCACCAATGGAACCAATCTGTAGGTCAATAAAATCTGTTGTATTTCATCGCTTAAAAATATAACAAATTCAACCTTTAAGCGAGCCTCTTTAAATCGTCTTTCGTGAACTTTAGCAAGACGCTTGGCGCAGACTTATGCCCAGTAGAAGTTTTCACATGTAGCCGATCTGTCACATTTACCCAATAATCTCAGACATCAAAATTACACGGTTGTGTCTAACAAATCTCTCCAGAGAGCTTCCCGAGCTGTAATCATAAGTTCCTCGAGCCTCTCCTCACTTTTATATTGCACACTTTATTGAACAATCACTCCTCTGCCTGACAAACAAAATAAATCTGAACTGAGAGCAAAAGACCAGTTTTCCAGATTTATCCCCCTCCGTGCTTCTACTGTCCCCGTCTTCTCCGCCGCCGAGCTTCATAACTGCCAGGTTTCATGTGTGCCTTGAGTCTAATGCAGGGCAACAATAGCACATGGATGGCATTAAATATTTACCGCTACATCTTCTTCCTGTCTCTGGTCGGATAGCCTCCAAGAGTCTGAACAAACGGCTTCACGCACGCACACATGCGCGCGCTCGCTCTATGCGCAAAACAAAAGGAAGCCTTGCTCTATAAAAAACCGCTTTGTATTTAAAAATGTATAATTCTGAGATTTTAAAAGGAAGGAAAAGTAGAAACGCTGCAAAAACACAAAGTCTTACCTAGTGTTTTTGGTCTATTTTCTTGTGCAACTATCTCAGAACATTTGAAATGAGACAAAACTAACTTAAAAGCAACATTTCATCAAAAGTACAAGTTCCATTAGCAAATTATCTCACTTTCCACACGGGAAACATGTCTTGTTATGAGTGAAAATAAATATGAGCATAAATCATCCCAGTCCAACGTTTGGTTCTTTTTAACATAAGTCTAATTTACAGGTGGGGTCAAAAGAAAGAAAGAAAAAAAAAAGTGAATATAATTTTAAAAATGGAGAAATGAAGCAGAAGAAACGGAGAGCCTGCTGTACCTGGGGAAACGGCTTAGCTACCACTGCTGCTCTGCCGCCAGCCGAGGAGGGAAACTTTCTATGAAAGACTCCTGCAAAACTGGCACCTGTTGGTGCCAGACTTGGGGAGGAGGGGTAAGAAAAAAAAAAGTCTGTCTGTCCAGTGATAAGAGTAAGCTTCACTCTGAAAATAATTACTGGACACAAAAATCCGGCCCTGCCAGTCTGCGCGCTTCGCCACCAGGGCTCAGAGCTTGGAGGAGTATGCTAAAATCAACTTAAAGCTATCGCTCTCTTCATTCGGTGTAGACAGACATATATGTATATAATGTCAGCTTTTAGCTATATGTTATTTATTGACTTTTCTATTACCCAGTGCTACAGCTTCGTAGACGAATGAGTTGGTGGTTAGGTTATCCTTTTGAGAAAGCAGTAAAGTGCTCTCTGTAGGAGGCCATTTTCCGTGCTTGCTACCATTTACGTAACAATCTGCATGTGTGAACGGCAAATGTAAGGAGTTTCGGTTAGACGAGGATGATTGGACTGATTCCAAAGATTTCTCAGTTCGAGACGTTTCTCTTGGGAAAGATCAAACCTATTTGCTGCACAAAGTTGATCAAGTCGCTTTTACGAGAACATGCGTGTATGTACAGCAACATCCACGCACAGACGCCTGAGGGTTCCAGGGCCGCATCTTGAGGTGCCATTGTGCGCGGCCCCTCAAGCGGATAATTCGGTGACAATGAATAAAATGAGATGTAATTATTTCCAAGCGGGCCACTGTTCTTCTCGCTGGGCAGAGCAACATGTGTCTTTTTTTTTCTTCCTGGACTCCATTGTATTAGTTTTTACTGCAGCCAGACAGAGGTTGTCTTGAAATAAGGCTCCAAACAAAATAGCGAGTTGATGTGTGTGTGTGTGTGTGTTTGTGTGTGTGATAGAGTGGCAGAGGAGCGGTTCAGTAGGTGTGTGGTTGGACCGGGGGGAATTGACAAAAAGTGAAGCCTGTGGCTATCATCACAGGAAATGGCCTGAGACGTCCACTTCTCCGTCTGCCTGCCACCCAGCCTCCTCTCGCTCTCCATGTCTCACGCGGTCGCTATCTTTCAGCTCATGCGACCTTATTCTCTGCCTCTTGAGCTTTCTTTCCCTCTCTATCTCCTCTTCTAGCCTTCTTTCCATTTCCTAAGATAGCTTTCTATTTCCTCTTTCCATCTTTTTTTTTTCTCTCTGAATCCTCTCGGTTAGCAGTTATCTGTTTTTTTTTCTTCCTTTCAACGTCTCCTGCTCCGTCTAACTCTCCAGACCACATAAGATTTTATTTTTTTCCCCCCTCTCTCTATTCCTCTTTGCACACAGGCGTGTTTTACTCTCCCTCCATATCTAACGTTGCTGCTTCTACCTGGCCGCGCTCCCTCGGGTGAAGCTGAACAGGTGGAGGACAAGCTGATAAGTCTCCCGTCTGACGTCGTGTTTTTCTCTTTGATCCGGTGGCATTTGAAACACACCTTTATTTTTATTTATTTATTTTTTTCCCAGCAGCTTTTCAAGTTAGTAGCACTGACATTGGTGTTTCTGTTATAGTTCTGTATGAGTATCCCCCCCCTCACCACCAAAAAAAAGTAGGGCAAAATTATAACT
This sequence comes from Alfaro cultratus, assembly GCA_903066825.1. NCBI lineage: Eukaryota > Metazoa > Chordata > Actinopteri > Cyprinodontiformes > Poeciliidae > Alfaro > Alfaro cultratus. The sequence continues at coordinate 19,996 of CAEFZX010016500.1, read as the reverse complement.
CTTTTTTCCAAAATTTTTCCTCGAATAAAAATCTGAAAAATATAGCATGCATTCGTATTCAGCCCCCTAGAGGCTGAATTACTTTTGCAATAAGAGCTGCATAGCTTTTGGGGTTTGCACATCTAGAGAATAAATTTGTTCCTGGAGCATCGATGAGTTGGATGGAGAACTCCAGTCTGACCACACATGGTGGCTTACAGAGGGATTCAGACCCCGTGAACTTTTCCACATTTTGCCACATAACAACCAAAAACATAAATATATTTTTATTGGAATTTAATGTGAAGGATCAAAACACAAAGTGGAATACAATTATGACTGACTTTCTTCTTATTGTCTCATTGCTCAGTCTGTCAGTATATTGGAAGGACCATGGTAGGTTTGAAGCATTTTTTGGATGTGCTGAACTGAGCTCTATGAGCTGCTTGTTAAAGGTTTGGATTCTGCTTTACGATCTAAACCTGCTTTAAACTTCTCTACAACTTTCTTTCAGACCTGCTGTACTCCTTGGAATGTTTTCACATCTGATACTCTGGCATTTTTGGTTCACTTTGGGACAAAAATTGCTACATTTGTTACACTTTCAGCTGGCGCGGTTCGCTTCTACACTGCACAAACCAAACCCTTTGAGAAACTTGTTCCCCTCCTCGCCTGCGGAGGCGCTGCAACAAGAACTCCTGAAGGAAACGACATGAAAACCTCTGAGGAAGACATCAGCCAAATACAGTGGCGTCAGGTTTTAGCGGTTGTAGGATTTCTCCTTTGTCTTTGGCAAAAGACCATGAACCATTTCTCCCGCTAGTGCTAGTCACTAGAGTTTCCTTTGGTTGTATTTACCCGGAATCCCCTGCGCTGTGGTCTTCTTCCTGTTATTGGCGCTTGCCGTTCACATACGCATACAACCGCACCGAAGTTCATGTCAACCGAACAGAGTTCGCTTTTTTGTTCTGCATTAGAGTTTGATTGCGCATTCGCGCCTCCCCAAACGAGCCAAACTTTATAAGCAAACAAACTAGAGTTTGATTGAAGCGGACTAAAGAGGGTTGGTGTGAATGCACCTTTAGTCTTTGTGATGCAGAAAAGCTTTCCTTCTCAGAGCAGCTGGATTTATACTGAGATTCATTAGACATAGATGGACTTTTACCATTTCTCATAGAGGCATTTTGGCTACAGCAGTATTTTTGGGGGGTACCAGAGTACAGATGGGGTAAAATTCAACGTGAAATCTTTTTAAAACCACAAACCCTTTTTCTGCCATCTTGTGTTTGACCGTCACATAACATCTCAACGTAACACACTGACGTTGGTGGCTCGAACAGAATTTCAATGTGTTTCATTCCATTCCCGATCCATCACACCAAATCAGATTCGAATAATCTAAAACTTGTATCCGTGGCGAGATGAAATGCTGAGAAAAAAAGTTCAAGTGGCGTGAATTCTTCCACGAGGCGCATTAATCTGAAGGCATCACGGCTGAGACACGTCCGGCTTTGAACTGCTCACACAAAGGCGACTCTGCCTCACGCACTCCTGCAAAGAACCAATTCCAGTCAATTTCCCACAGTCCTGTCTTGGTCATTTGCATCCTTTTTTCTCAGCTTCTATCTTTTCAACCATTTTTTTTTCTTTCTTTCTCTCTCACTCTATGTGTCTTGGCATAGCGTCTTTCATCTCAAGTCCATGCTCGTAAGACTCATACATACAAAATGTCCGTGTTGCAGAGACGCGGACGATCCCTACGCCATCCCGTACGGATACTTACCATCGAGCGCGGACCGAGCCCGAACTGTTTTACATACTTACCAACTCTGAGGGGTTCCTGTTTATGCCTGAGCACTCTGCAGCTGATGAGTGGGGGAGTTTGGTAGCTGTGGTGCATTAAATAGATCTGAAAACCTCCAGAGGGCTCACGAAGCCCTCAAGATGAGACAGATGCTCACAGAGAGCAAAAGATGAGGAATTCACGCAAGAGTGCAGGGTGGTGTGCAAGTACATAAAGATATGCTAATAGACATAGAAATAGAAAACTTAGTTAATCAAAGCAACAAGTTAAACTGCTTTTCTAAGTAAAGATATAGTCGGCAAATCCATGTTTCTACGATGTAATGAGATTAATCATTTCAGAACTTTCTCTACCGTTATATGCGATGTGTAGACCTGTAAACGAAACTAATCTGTTAAAGGGGAAATTCTATAAAACAGCTGAAACCAGGGTAAGTGAATGTGAACACCCCTAAATGTATGCAGTCCTCCTTAGTTCACTCAGTTCCAGAGAATCTAATGAACTTGAGATGGAGTTCAGCAGTGCTAGTAGGATATCAGTCATACTGGGCTCATCTACATCCTGTAGCTAAACCCGGAGCTCACCGAGAGTTAACACAGGATAAAAACGGATTTCACTGTACAAAGACATCAGCAAGGACAAGGATACAAAAAGCAAATAGATCAGCATTATTTACGAAGCATACTGTAACGCGAGACAGCAAAGATAGCCATCGATAACTGGAGTAAATTTTGAACAGTAGTGACAAGAGATGCACCGATTCGATATCAATATCTGTATCGGTCCTGATATTGGTTTTATGGATCAGGCCCTTATGCCCTTATCCATAAGGGCAGATCTATTCAGGCTAGTTCTACGTTTTTTGATCTGAGCGACGTCATTCTTCAGGATTTGCTTTATATTATACTTGGAATTGCTAATTGCACTTTCTGAACCATTTGAAACGTTTGTTGTAGGTCTGTCACCATAACAAATTTTGCTGGACGATAAATTGTCCCAGGACTTGTTGTTTTTAGAACATTGTCAAGTAGTACAATAGAAATAATGGCATAAAAATCTAAGATAATTCTCAAATATCAATCAACTTTAAAGTCTGGAAGATATTTGGAATATCCAAAATAAATAAACAACGGAAACAACAAATAACATGAATTATGAAGTCTCTGCAAACAAAATTATCTTTCAAAAAAATGGATAGCTGAGACCAAAACACCAGACTGAAGACTTTCATCATTCAGTTTTTTGGGAAAATGAGAGAAAAAGGAGAAAAATGATAAATCAAGCAAATTAAAATGATTGAGTTTCCTTTCATTTATCATGCGACTAATGGATTTATTTTGGGCCTAGTTTGTTGCAGTTTGTTTTTACATGTTTAGCCAAAGTAGTCATTGTATTATTTTTTTTTTATTATAATTTATTTTACATTGGCTTTTCTAGTAATAACAAGTAGCTGCACTGACTGAACAAACTATCATTGTGTTTCCATGTCTGACCAAGCTTGTGAAGCTGTTGGTGTATTTAAAGTGTGCTGTACCGATGTAGAGTTATCAAATAAATGTGTAATTCAGTACATCTCTTCTCTGTGTTTAAAAAAAACAAAACATTTCAAGTCAATTCGGCACTGCTTTTGCGTATCGGATCAGTATCGTCCGATACTAAACCTCAGGTATCTGTATTGGTATCGGAAGTGAAAAAAAGTGAATCAATAGTAGTGGATGGTAGTGGATGAACTTCACTCAACTGAGTCTGATTTATGCATCTCACTACATCTCACCCAGTTAAGTCAAAGAGTCAATTTTGAGGAGAAATGTTTGGGGGGAAAAAAAATAAAAAAATTCTCTTCCTACCCAGTAAGATAAAAACACAAACTTGGCCTGTGGGTGATGCAACAGGAACAACCTGGTCGCTACTTAAATCAAGTCCATTCATTATTTTAGGCCATTTCAGGCTCCAGCCCTGTAAATTGCATCTCAGCTTTCATCTCACGGAGCCCCACTTCACCGGGCCCCGGTGTTATTTGTCATCTTCCCTCCATCAGGTCTGAATATACTTACCGTTATGTTTAAATCTCATACTGATGCTCATTATGTCACCCATTCACACCTGCTGTTGTGGTGCAGACCTGTTTTGTTGTTTAGTTCCAAGTAATAGCTGGCAATCGCTGTGGATTCTCTCCAGTTTCACAGCAGTTGCTGTTTTTCTTCTTTCATGTGTCCATTTAGTTTTTTCTTGTTCTTCTCAGATGATGTATGGCAACCCTACAGTTGTTTAATTTGTCCCTCTCTTTCTTAAACGTCGTTTCCCAGTGAGCTGAATTACGTTGACAGAACGCTTTATAGAAAACACACCAGCTGCGTACAGATGTGTTTGAAAAGTATAACGCGACGCATTCCACAACATAGAAAAAAATAGTTTGACATCTTTATGATGATTGCTTTTTTTTTTTCTTCTCTTTTTTTTTTAACGCCATGTTTGAACCATGTCAGGCAGGATAAGAAATCTGTGCAGCTTTCCAGTAAATAAGGTGTGATTTATCTTTGATAAAACATTCCTTTGGAATGCGATGGTTTCAGCAAAATCGCATGTACGGAAGGCATCGCCCACATGTCTTAATCTCATCTCCAAAGCTTCATCATGCGGGCCGCAAATCGCGCTGCGATCAGACTCCACGGTCACAGGGTGCCAATACCACCGTGAAGAGTACGGGGTCGAAAACATGCCATCCCGTGAAAACATTGTAATCTTATAGAGGCTGTCGTCTTAATCGCATCGCTAAGATCTGTGGGTTAAGACTTTATTCGCAGGTTCACAAGGAATGCAGCCATTTTGTATTCAGTCGCCACCAACAAGCTTCAGCTATGTTCTTCAGGATAAACAGGAAAGAACAGAAATTAAGTGTTTTGTTTAACTAAAGGCAGCAACAAAGTGATAGACATTTAAACAGAGTATGTTTATTCAGAATGATAATAAATGTGTTGAAACTACGTGGTGAGAAGTTTGTCTTATATTTTACAGTCACTTAAAACGGAAGCATTTCAGTGTTTCTTTTCACAGGTTTTCAGCTGAAGGGTCATATTGTATTTATTTTTACGTAACTGGTGCAGATGACAAGTATTAACACACCTAACAGCAAAATGACACGTTGTCTACACTTTGTAAAGTCCACAGGAATTAATAGTTGCATATATAACCGTTTTGTTGTAATGGCGCCAAATTCTGACAGTACCTTAAAGCCACAGTATGTAACTTTTATAAATATGTTTTTCACATATTTGTTAAATCTCGTGACAGTTTGATATGAGAGAGATACATCGGTGAAAAGATTGATCTCTTTCACCTCCTCCCTGAGCTGCTACTGTTGTCTGAAGAAATGCAAAAAAACCCCCAAAAAACAACCAATCAGAGCCAGGAGGAGGGTCTTAGCGCTGTTAATCAACCTCATGTACTCACTGCTAAATGTACTGAGGATGGAGAAAGAACGTAAGGTTACAGGAAAACCGTTTGTCCGCCGTCATTTGGCCATGCTAACTAGACTGCGCATTCACAACAGACTACTATTTACAGTAGAGCACAGAGCAAGGGGAAGAGGAGAAGGTAGGACAAATGGCGCAACATGAGGTTGTGTCTGGCAATGGTAGGACACACGTTTGGAGTTGTGTGTCAGGGGAGAGCTTGTTGTAATCCATAGGGGGGCCCGGAAAATCTTTGGGAACCACTGGCGTAACAAGATGGTGGTCATGTTGAATAGAACAACTGGTCTGTCATCGAAAAGGATTAATCAGCAATTTACTATCTGATGTTTCAGGAATATTCTGCTGAATAACGAGCCAGTTAAAAAATAAAATCAATGAAATGAGTCTTTTTTTTGTTTGTTTGTTTTGAAACCCCATTCAAATTTAGTAGTATAACAATTAAACACAAACACTAAACTCAAAGAGTTTGGCATGCGCAAGGACACGCTGCAAAGTGTGTAAAACAATAAGAGAACAGAGCAGAAGAAGCCAGAATGGTGTTTGGTTGGGGAAGAAATTGTTTTGAGAGATTGTGATTTGTGATTAGTTTTTGAAAGACATATCAAGGCGCAGCATCATGTGAAATTGACTTATTGGAGCTTTGTATCATGTTATAATGTTATTCCTTCATCAAAAACAAACCTGGAATGTTGCCTTGATTCTTTCATGCATATTTGAGAAATCCTTTAATCTCCATGGCAACCATTCAGCTACTCAAAACGCCTCGTTGGACATAATGCTGCCTTAGAGACGGTTTCCAAGCTTCTGCCGCACAAAGTAGCCCTGCCCCACAACTGCCCTAATCAGCTCCTTCAGACTAGCCAGCAGCAATTAGCAAACACCTGGTGGAACTGAGCATCAGCTGAGCTCATTCTAGGAGCTACTTCTCAGTGAAAAGCTGGTAAAAACATTGTTGAAGGGTTAATAGAGGAGCCATGTTGTGACGACTTCTTGAAGATGTAGTTTCAAAAAGAGCAGGAGTTTCTTAAAGAGACAGAGGCCCAATTTCAAGGCATTAAATTACCAAGTCAAATTTCCTTTAAGCATTAACAATTTAAGTTAACATATCTACTTGATTATGCTACAAAATGGCTCTTGAAAACATTTAATACTGCCCCTTTTAAGATTGAGCTGGACGAGGGGAGAAAAGCTTTAAGGTCCACCTGAACACACGACACGCCGTTAGTCCTGCTAACGTGACGTAAACGGATACTTGCGCTCATGCAATGTGGACATTTCTGACAGAAAAAAAAACAAAAAACAAAAGGTGAACCTTGTTATATTAAAAAAAAAAAAAGTCACATTGCGAACCACGCTTGAGTCAGCAGTGTGTTCACATGCTCCTCGGCACAACAAGACCTCTATCCTGCTGCATCCACCGCCGGGAGACGGGGTTTCAAAACCTAACTGGAGGGCTGCGGCTGAGACAACAGAGGCCCGTGTTCTCCTTCTGCTGCCACTGTGCTCCTGGCCTGGCGGCTGAGCGAACACAGGGGCTGCTGATGGAAAGGAGTCTCACATTTCAAAAGCTCCCTTTTCCTTTTTTTTTTTTTACTTTTCCCCCTCCCCTGCCTAACTGGATCAAGGCACAGACAAGCACAACACACGGGTGTGTATTTTGTGTGCGTCCGTGTCGCATTTTGAACCAAATTTGAACCGTGCAACAAAGCACCCAGTATGTGTGTGTGTTTCATATTCGGGTTACCAGCGGAGAGTCGCATGCTCTGTTCTCATCTCCACCTGATCCCACCAGAGTTTGTCAGACAGCCCAGCAGAGCTCCACGTGTGCTTGTCTGTAAACAGTTTACAAATGTGTATGTGAGACAGGGAGAGAGAAAAAAAGAACTAAAGAGTCACATGGAGCCGTTATATCACCACCGATTCCCTCCATACGCAGCGTTATCCACCGCTCTGTTTGTTGAGCTACAATATGTCTTTCTGCTTTTCTTTTTTTTAAAAAAACAAAAATAACACCAGCTCAATGCGCTCCAATCACGCGGGCGAACTCAATCCCGAGTCGGCGGCAGCCACCCCGGGGAGCAACTGAGTGGGGATTTGAGTTCAGGACCAGGAAGTGTTTTAATGAAAGCAGGGCGGCCTTGGGGCGAGTTTCTCTCCGCTCCTTCGTTCTTACTTTTCCTCGCCAGCCTAAACACACATCTGCTCTGGCCTGACCACCCACCCCCACCCCACAGGCCTGCTGCAGCTGGAGCCTTCAGTCAATACCGCATCCTAATCCACCGAATATTAGAGCTTTCTGTGTCTCACTTGATAAGTACAGCAACACAGAGCGTTTAATGAATACACCAAAAACAGAGTTTGAAGCAGAGACATGATAAACGGTGGTGAGATCCAGCAGCTTGTAAAAGTGTGAATATTTTCATGTTGTCACACTGCGACTTCAGTGTATTTATTGGGATTTTAATGAGACTGATTAGCGAAGAAAAAAAATCCTATAATCAAATGTATGTATTCCTGAACAACAGTTTTTCCTCGATCTTCTTGAAAATCTTTTAGCATATTCTCAGTAATAACAGGGTATGGGTCACTCAATCAAAATATTTTCCGATTCATTAAATGGGTGTGCCCAGGTCTGAGTAAAAGTCAAGGTATCTTTGTGGTTGTACATGAAATTGAAATGGAAGCAGAAAGTGTGGTTAATGGTGCAGCCAGGGGAGCAGCGGTTGAACAGACGCCCCATACACACAAAGGCTGTCAGTTCTGGACCCGGCCGTCTGCTGCTCTCCGCCCATTTCCTGTCTAATTAATGTTAATTAAGGCCCAAAGTCTTTGTAAAATAAAAAAAGATATAGATTTTTTTGTTGTTAGAAATGTAAATTGTGGAGTACTTCTTCACTATTTTAAAGTGACAATATTATGTATTATTTGCTCTTTTGAGATTCACATATCATAAAGTTATTCCCTCCTCAAAGACAAACCTGGAGTCTTGCCTTGATTCTTTCATGCATGTTTTTTTTTTTTTATCATTTAATCCCCATGGCAACCATTCAGTTGTGCAAAAACACCTGGATGGACCTAGCTCCACCTTCCAAACTTCTGAATTTGCAATTGTAGAAACAGAAAACTGTAGAAGAGTGGGAGGGCATATTTTTACCTGGCAGCGTACATTACACATGGCTGTAAAGCTCCTTTGGCAACGCTGTAATGACCGCATGGACCAGCTCCTGCACTTAAAAGGTGCATTAAGACTCAAATAAAGTGAAACAGCTTGTTTTCTTCTTGAAAGATTAAGAAAGCACTCCATTAGTTTAGGCAGGCAATTCGTCTTACTGGTCAGCAGTCCCCTCGCGCCCAATCATCCTCCACTTTAGTCTGTCTCGACTTGTTAGATGGTTTGATGATCTGCCTGTGCTCTCCTCACATTACTGTTTCATTTGGTCCTGAAATGCATCTTTAAACTCAACAGCCTTGTTATGTTGAGCTGTGGACAGGTGGTTTACTTCAAAAGTTGTCCTCATTCTCTGCTTGCAAAAAAAACAAACATAGGAGTTTGAACTCATTAAGCTGCAAGTATCCAACTTTCTTATTTGTGTGTGTGTCCTTTTGTTGTTTTCGGTGGTTGTACTAACTTAGAGGGCAGTGTTGGCAGGTTTTTAATGTTTAATTTGCTCTGTTAGTTTTGCGAAGCCCGGCTTTCTTTTCAAAACGAAACCGAACACATGGCGAAAGTAGGGCAAAAAGCAACCCCCCCTCACCCTTCACAAGGTCTCGGTGACACCGCACCACCGCCCCGTACCGTCTCCTGATCTCTGCGTCTTTGGGACAGAAGTGGCTCCAGTCACAAAAGCACTCTTTGTGCTTCCTCAGGGACATTGCAGGCGGTATTCAAACTGGGAATGAGTGAGCGGACTGAACGGCTTCGCTCACTTCCTCTTCTGCCGTCATCACTGGCGGGAAGGTTGTACCCTGGTGGCATGAAGGACACTGGATCGCCGCGTCCTTGTGTGAAAGTCAATGTTTTTGCAGTCACCATGCCGAAGGAACATTGATCAACAGGTGACAGATGAATGAAGTACATTTTGAGCAGTTAGATGACAAGTTCAGTGTCACAGACAATGTCCTGGATAAAAGACAGATTTCTACTCAGGCATTGCCAGCAAACTCCTTCTTTGTGAACATAGTTGGCAGCCAATCATTATACAGCCTGGTATCTATAGAGAACTTAACTGCTCAACTTAGCAGCTAAGCCGTATCGTTATCTACGTTTATCAGAATGTCTTTCCTACTTTAGAGTCACCCAACTACAATAAACAAATTTCTGATCACTGATGGCCTTGAACACCACTGTGAACCCTTACATTGATCTAATTATTGTCAAAGGCTGACCTGAATTTCTCTGTAAATAGAGACTAACTGACACACAGGTAGGTTAGGTGGTCACAGTGCTAAAACTTGATACCCTGTCTAAAAAATACTTGATACCATTTTACTGCTGAATTTGATGTTCTATAAATACTGCCTAATCTGTAACAGTATGACAGAATTTCAGTGCAACAATAAGCGTTTGGCAAATTACCATGTATTTAGGGGAAAAAAAGAAAAGAAAAAATCTTAATAAAAGGCTTAATGTATGAAGGTGTGGAGGGTATTGGATTCAGTAAAACAAGTAATTGGAGAGCAGCTTTTTTTTCCTTTTTTTTTTTTTAAAACTGTCTAAACAAGGGTTTCATTCATGCAAATGTGTTCATCAGCAGTCCTATTTAGTTTCAGCATTTCTGACAGTTGGATCGAATTTTCTGTGGTGAGCAAATAGTCATCAAAGTAGGTTGCCAATAACTTCTAGTCAACTTCTTACAAATTAAGTCTGGGTCTTAAAAAATAAATTCAACATTTTATGAAAAAAAGAAAGAAAAACATTCTCAACTGTTTGAATTACGACTGTTGTTGAAAAATAAAACTTAGTATTTTACATATATTACTATTTACTTCAGTACTTGACAGAGAAGTGATACCTTTTGTCTGGGTCTCTGCAGCACTGCTGTGTCAACTCAGTAATATGGACTTGGCAGAGCTTCTTCCCGTTTATAGAAAATTAGTATTTCCCTCAGCTATTGCGATTGCTGGTGGACTCTGTTCAACATTTCAACTTTTAAGTGATCAGGTAAATCTGAATTTACCCAATTCGCAAATGTTTGGCCATAACGTACGTAATGCTCCAGCTCAACGAAGCATACCGGAAATTGTGTGTGGTGTAAACAACCCCGGGGGAGTTGGGCCATGGCATCTTTCCCAGCTATAAAATGTCTTAAACATTCCTCTTGCTCCAAACTTAATTGCTCAATATTTGGAAGAGCGGCCAACACAGACAGAATGGCTTTGTTCACGTCCTCCGCTGCCTTTGACAAACTACAACCCTACATAGGAAGCCCACAATTTGAAAAATAAAAAGCGCAGACGTCATTCACAACTCCGTCTTCTCTTTGCTGATTGGCCTGGTTGAAATTCTACAAAGGGAAATCCAGCTCTGTGGGAGAAATCCCAGACGGAGCAATAAACGGAGATGAGAATGAAGTCAATTTGCGTGGTAAGGCAATGACCAGGCTATTAGGTATGTATAAGTACCCAATAAAGAGCTTGAAAGTCTCCCACATGAACATCATTGGTACCTAATAAGTAGCTATTGTTACTGAACAGCTGTGTAAAACTGTTATCTGCTAGACTAAGGTGCTTTTTGTCTGCTTGATTCTTTTAGAAGTGCATCATATTAAGTGCAGTGATTTGTAGACGTTTCTATTTAAGTGCACACCCCATTTGTAGCTGGATTTCAACACACAAACCTTTGTTCGTTAATCTACCACACAGTAAAAACGTTGAAACTAGCCTCCAACTAACCCCAAATAGTCCCAGGGACTGTTTGTTCTTTCATGCTGAGTGAATTAAGGCAGCTTGAAAACCTTGTCTTCGTTTGCCACCCACGTCACTTCCAAAATTATGCCTCCACCTCACTTGAAAGTGGGACAAGTTAAGCTTTAAGGAGGCCAGTGCTACCTTCAGGTGCTCTGCAAAAAAAAAAGTTAGTTTTTTTTCCCCCAAAGAAGCTAGAGGAGAACAGAAACAAAGTTCCTTTGGTTCAGAAGAAATAGAGAGAAGATACGCTTTTTTGTTACGAGCTCAGTTATGGTTTTTGTTTTAGGAATAAAACAAAACATCCGTATTTTCAGCTTGAACCGCTTCCAGGGCGTATTCTAATGTAAAAAGTGGGGACGTGTGGCGGTAGAAGAGATTAAAAAAGGCCTCGGATTTGCCAGCAGACCGTTTTATTTCCTTCTCAAGGTCAAACCTCCTGCATCAAATGTTGCTCATATGTTTTTACTACAATATTTTCAGCAGCACCTGAAGACAGCATAATGACTGAAGCTGAGCCGCCCAGCCGACAGACCTCTTTCAATCCGTCCCCCCGCCCCTGTCCCAGTGCCCCTCCCAGGGTCTTACTTGGTTGTTAGAGGGCTGGTTGTGTTTTCTTTGTGTGGCCAGGCCTTGCTATCACATTACTGCACACATGCTGATGCAGCAGCAAAATCTGACCACCCCCTCCTCCTGCCCCGGCTCCTCTCAGCGCAGCCGCACCGACAATGGAGCGAGACAAATCCAGGTTTCAATTTAAGCACTGCCACGTTACAGTCTCCAGTCAGAGAAATAAGTCCTCACTTTTGTTATCGCCACTTCTAAATATAAGATTAAAATTTGAATTATCCAGGAACTACCCCTCTTCCTCCCCCACCACCACCGCCACAGCCCCATCCATCCATCCTAACCACCCAGGCTCCCTTGATTAATTTTCACGGAATTAGTCACCGTCCTCCGCCGCACGTCGCGCCGCTCCGCACTCGGATAAGAAATGACTGAAAAGTTGGCTTCGCCCGGAGGAAATATTCGCTAAACTTTGATTTTTATCAAGCAGCAGAGGGAAGACGGGAAATTAAGTTCGGTCCCAATTTTGGACGATAAGGGGGCTGGAGCTGACACATTTACAGCTGTGATAACAAAAAGTAATACAGTGGTGCAAAACTTGCTTCTCCAAGAGGTTGATAAGCAAATTAATATATTAGTTTAGACAGAGGACCAAGTTATTTGTGAATTACATTACCTGCTTTATTAATCACATGGCTCTCAGGCTGTTTGTTCTTGTTCAGTGTGCTGATTTAACTGCCTGTTTCTTGTCGGTGAATAGGGGAGCTAAACAAAGAGGATGATAGGTTGAAAATTAGGAAACAGATGAATGGGAGTTATTGGTTGTGTGCGTGTGTGCGCTAGATTTATTAAATAAGCAAACTCCTCCACAGCTTTAACAACATTTTTCTTGGAAGCTGCTATTAACCTGAAGAAGGTGAAAAACTCTGCATATAACAAAGCAGTATTCAGCTGACCAAAGCTTTACACAATTAAAAATGAACTGAGAATGATAAATGATTTTTGCTAAGCTTCAGATCGATACATACATTTAAAGTGCAGTCAGAAAATCAGCTATAATACTTCAATGTGACAAATCCAGTTTTAAAAAAATATGCTAAAAAAATGTCGAAACACGCCAATTTCTTAAAATGTTAGGAAATTAGCATGTTGTCAAAATCTTTTGGACTGTAAGACAATCTGTTGTACACAGGGCTCTGAGGGTCAGAAAAGTTCTAGAATTTTGGATCTGGGGTTCTGGCCAAGTCATTTTTATTACATTTTTTTCATGTGAAGCCATTACTTTTTTTAAAGTTTGCACTTGATGATGTGGTATGACCAGCTAGCTCTGGGTTTGGTGGATTTTTTTTTTTTTTTTTTTCATCAAGTCAAAACATTTTGACATAATAAAAATTTATAGAAAATATAACACACATTCTTCGCATTGATTTGTAATTTACATTAGTGTAACGCAGATGTCAAAGTAATGTATAATCTTCCTGGTGCCAAGGTTCATTGGTGCTCTCTTTGCACCTACGAAATCGTCTGGTATTCTTGCTTCAAAACCAAATTACAACATTTGCTACGATTTCAGCTGGTGTGGTTCAAACTGCTCTGTGTCAACCTGTTCACCTCGTTGCCTTTGGGGGCGCTGCATTTTCTCTGTTTCATAGACATCGTATCTGATCGAACTCGTCCCACAGTTTTTCAGATACAGACTTCAGAATCACTCTGCACACTCTTGAGGCACTGAAGGTCAAAAGTTATCAAAAGATTTTTGATACATCAAAGCATGTTGGCGTGGCTAAGTGTCAAACTTTGACTATTCGCCATGATACATCAAGGTTCAATAACTTCCACATGCAAGGGCACAGCTGCATCAGACTTTACATGTCTCACTACAGACCAGTCCTGATCACATTGTCATGTTCAATTGATGACATCACTTTATCCGACAGGAAGTCACCTGTTTTTTCTGCTGTATGTCTTACTTTTACTCCATCATTTATATGGATTTAATCCTGTGCCAACTGGCATAAAATGATGAACGCTATCAATACTGGCTGAATCATGTGGGCGTGGCCAAATGGCGAATTTCAATACCTCGCCATAAGCATATGGTCGTCTGTAAATCACACACGCACCAACCGATTGGCACCAAACTGGATATGTATGACCTTTGTTCACCTCTAAAGAGCCCAATAGCATTAATTTGTAATTTGACTCCACTGTGCCCCCTAGGTTATTCCATCAGCTATATCTCCTCAGTCGATCTGCACCAGATTTTTTGTGCATCGTCGGGGAGCGCTGCCGAACGCATCGATGTGTATCGCCTGGCGGATGAGCGCGGGAACTGCGCGAGAGCGTCTGCGGTGGTGAGCGGGCGGCGGTGCCCGAACCGGTCGCCAATAGGCTGGAGTGGCGCTGAGCTGCGAGGGCCGCCCGACGGCGCTCGCAGCTTTAATTTCTGTACGAATTCCAAAACAAATTTTCAGAAGGTGTCAACATTTCGTTGCACATCTTAGTTTCCTGCTTGATTTGAAGGTTTTGTGGAAAATTTGTGGAACGTGAAGCACCTCGACAGGTTTGCTGTCCTCGCAAAAAAGATAAACCTTTCAGGAGAAGGATTTTAAAGGTTGTGACAGGTAATTTACCACGATTCCATACCGAATTGCCACTGTCTGTTGCAGGAGACACAAAGTGTACAAGCACATCTAAATTTGACCTTTCAGCAAGATAAAGCTGCTTGATAGCAAGCGGCACACGAAGGGGGAGAAAGGCTTCGGTGGGGAACCTTAGCCGCCGTAGAGCCAGACTGAAGCTAAAGGAAAACGACTCTGAAAGAGCGTTTATTTCTCCTCCCTGAAGAAAAGCCCTTCATTTATGGTTTTTGGATATGCTGCCCTTTTGGAGACACGAAGCTGCATTGACCTGGTCTTTTCTTTCCCCTTTTTCCTCTTTTGCTCTGTCTCCCCACCCCCTTCTTTCAATCACACAAGAGCTGGAGGGGAGCCGGTAAAGTCGGCAGCCATACGTTGTGTTATAAAAATAATCCAGGTTTTATTGGGACTGCCACGGGAGGGTGGCACGGGGCTGGGAGGGGGGAGTGAGGGTTAAGTGGTTATACAGCACAATCCACCTCTCTTAGCAAAGAAGAACTGCACTGTTATATACTGTACTGGCTGCTTGACAGACTTGCATACACAGACACATATTGAGAGACAGAGGAGCTATTGGACGTGACGGAGGTGTTTTTCTTGGAGACAGAGCACAAAGGAAGGAGTGCTGACATGTTCATCTGTCTCCATGTCGATATGAAGAGGCAGTACGTGTACAAGCATCCGGGGGTACGAACAAAATGCTCGTAGTTGCCACACAATAGGGTTTAAGTCTACGTCCAGTGCCCACAGTCTGTTTTCCTAATGGTACCAGTAGCCTCTTGTCCCCAGCAGGATGGAGACGCTCCAGCAGCCAAACAGAGGGCGAAAGACCCGTTTACACTGAGCCACTCTTCAGTTAAACAGTAATATTTAAAATATCTCACTGTTTGAAATCAGGCGTCAGAGTGAAACTTTTCAGCAACTTCCCCCACGGAGGTGTGAAGTACTCCGCAGGTGCGAAAAGTGCGCATGATAACAAAAACAATGGCTAGCACCGTGCTGTGTTGTGCTAACTTAGCTTGTTTAGCTTAGCAAATTTCTAAGTTTGTGTGTGTTACATGAACACTTAATTCAAAGGGGGCTAGATGGGCTACTATTTACGGTTTGGGGTGGAAGCTAAGGGTCAAAAGTGCATCAGCGTTCAGTGACATGTTAAAATCAAAGTGCCATCTAGTGGCCTGGCATGACAACTACAGCTTTCTCAAGGTGTCTAAATGTGGAACTTTTTTCCGAATCAACATCTGCAAATGCCAACGGCTTCCAGGCAGCGAAGCATAGCCTATATAAGGCAGGTTATTCCTCAGCGATTCTACGGAGTGCTTGTGTAAATGCCACATCTATCTGTAAGCGTCTTATTTTTGCTTGTGTGGGATGATCTTTTGGAGATTTTAGAGAACTTGAAAAACCCTATTTAGAGTGGGAAAGCGAATATGCCAAGATGATTTCAGGAGAGATCTCAATCAACTCGGGTTTTGGCATAAAGGTCATGGGGGGGAAAAAACAACACAAAAGTGCCTGAGCAAGTTGAGATAATGTCCGAGGCATTTTCAGGGTGATGCAATTACAGAGGCGGGCAGCTGGGTCCGTATGTGGCACTAGCTTGAAGGACAAAAGGCTCTGGGAGAAACTGATAGATTAGAAAAGGGCACGGTCAGTCATTTGTCTTTTGTTTTTTTTCCTATCAGAGGCCTTCAGTGTCGCGGTGTTCCAGGGGACAGCTTTATAAAGCATGAAAGATTGCTAAGCTTATAGGCATTTATGGCAAGTGTAAGTATTTTGACTGTTTTTCACGGCTGAGCAAGTTGCCCTTTTGAATTTCTGGGCTGTCGAGGGGAGGGATGCACGGCAACACCCAGTCTCCCGAGAACGCAAGATATGGTAGTAAGGTCGGTCACTTAGTCCTTCAGAGAGAAACCCTATGTTTGCCCGTCACTGCAGCAATGTCCGAGAAGGCCAACTCAGGTCACAGCAGTGGAATATTCCCTCGATGGGATGGGGAAAGGGGAAAAGGAGAGGCCAGGGTGTGGGAGGCATAAGCGGCTGTCTCTAGAATTCAAACACCGTCAAGCCTTCACATCTGTCTCATCCGTGATGAGATGGATCTGTAAAATTATCCAACTGAAAGGCGTGGTGGTTACGATGGGGGTGAGAGCACTGCGACAGATACATGTCAAGAATTGGATTAAAGCAGATGGCTTTCTGAAACCTCAAACCAGTGTGATTAGATTTTCGCCGCCAAACACTGATTGAAGGATGATTGCATTAGATGTCACTGGGAAGGAAAGATACACAAAAAAACAAGCTCGATTTGAGCAGTGCGGCAGGGTTGTAATCCTTTTTGTTGCTCTGTTGCTTCCACCTAGATGCTTTTACCAAGAGGTAGAAGAGTAGCATCAACACAATAAGCAAGAGGTGATCTGTTTTCTGCTACCACCCACCATTTTCAACGAAATTCTGTTGGAAGATGGGAATTTATTTTACAAAACCTCTTTGATTTGCAAACATGAGGAGGCTAAATAAGAGAAAATTGTGTGCATTAAGCTATTAGGGGACAGTTTCAACTCATACCACGATATCTTCATGATACCTAGAAATTGTTCTTTTTAATCTCTAATATCCAAACATCCTAGCAGCTTTAGGATGCTAACATAAATAAAAACATCACAATGTTTAAGCTGAACTTAAACAATTTTGCAGCACCTTCTTTTTGCCATCTAATAGTACGGTACTGCAATTCAATTGTTGCAGAATTCATCTCATGCTAACCTACGTAAACTCAGTGTGAACCTCTGAAAATTCACTTTTTAAATTTGATTGGGCCAATAATTATTTTACCGTTTAGGATGTATATCACCAATATTTATTTATTTTTTATTAATTATTTATTTTGAATATGATAGAAGTATAAAATCACACACATGAACAAGGAATGTCTTGTCCAAATTTAGTGAGGATTTATTATTGTCAAATCATTTCTTTAATTTACTGATTTCCGAGGCGACTATGGAAAGAAGTTGTAAGTTTTCACCAGAGACTAGAATATTTGTGTCGTCAGCAAATAGCACAAATTTTAATACATGAGACGCTTTGCTTATGTGGTTTATATACAGTACAAAGTAAATAAAACTGGTCCCAGTACCGGCCCTTGAGGAACCCCACATACAATCTCCAGACAATCAGATTCAGTATCTCACATTTTCACAAATTGTTTTCTGCTCTTTAAATAGCTCATCAGTTCAACACTACTCCCCGAATTCCTAATGCTCTAATTTTCTAATTAAGATATCATGATTTATTGTATCAAAAGCTTTCTTTACATCTATGAATACCCCTACAGCTAATTTCTTACCATCTGTTGCATTGGTAATTTCTTCTATTAAGTCGGTTACAGCTGGTGATGTTGACTGATTTGCTCTGAATCCATACAGACTACTGTTGAGTAGTGTATGTTTGTCTATGAATTTTTCTAGTTTATTCTGAAAAGTTTTTCTAGAACTGTAGAGAACTGAGGGAGAAGAAAGACAGTTTTTGTCATTTTTAATTGCTAATTGCTGCTAGTTTGAAGGAGCTGAGTGGGGAAGTCTTTGATGAGAAAATAATAATATAACATGATGGAAAGCTTAAAAAAGTAAACTTTTTATGTGATGGAATGCCATGTTGTTTTCCCAAAAAGCTGTATTTTGCAATCATCAAAATATGTTGTGTCGTGCGACCAGCAAGTCAAAACTCACTGTCATCTGCAGGAAGTTTTAGAACATATTCTGTTTCAAACAGCCAAAAAACTTTAAAGTCCTCCGGCAATGTCTTGGTCACAAAGCAGCGCTTTTTGGTTTGGCTATTCTGGAAGGACCTTTGTCACTTTTCAACAAACTTTGTTTCTAATTTTTGTTTTCTTGACCAAATCTTACCTTGTTAAAATCGCTTCCATTTTACTATAATATCAGCTGTTAATGGAAAACGCACAGTCACATAATCACATTTGCATTCCTCCTCTCGTCATGATTGGCGAGGCTCGCTGTATTCAGCATTTGCAGCAGCATTGTCCCAGACCACCAGTGGACACAAATGATGTGCATTCATGACCGACCGCCAACAAGCCCGAGGCGGAAAATGGCCTTTTGAGAGAGAGGGAAGAGAAAGAAACAAAACGTCCATATTGTTAAAGCCGAGGAATGTTTTCACTCCGACGATGACCGAACTTCTGGCATTCTAAATGAAAGAATCAAAATGCATGAACAACAGGCAGACTATCTGCTTGTTTCTTTTCAGCAAGGGAACAGGTCAGTGTAGGAGGCGACTGCCTGTGGAGACTGTCTCTCTCTCTCTCTCTCCCATGTATGCCGGTATTCTTGCATATTTATTACCGCCCTAAGAAGATTCATGAGGCAGACGTTGCAGAAAACAGAGACGAATCTCTAGGGAAGCAAGGGTACTAGATTCTTTGGAAAGACCGACTTGGGACCGTGGGCACGGTAGGCAGCTACAGGAGGAAAAACAAGATTCTCTGGGGCCCTAACCCTGCTTCTCTCAGCAGTTCTCCCCTTTGTGCTGACATGCCGCACACCCTCAACAGGGAAGTTAAGAAATTTAATAACCTTCCGAAACTATCCCTTTTCACGTAATGATAAATTAGCCTGGTTGGTACCCTTTAGGTGACGAAGAACAGCAGATCTATGGAGAGATCCAAATTAAAAGGAGATTTATAGGCTTAAAGGTTTCAAGAAATTAGGTAAAAGAAACTCAAAGACCAACCAGGAGTTTATCATTGTCATCGAACTGATTTATAATACGGACTTTTCAGAAAATCGGGATACCTTCTGACCTGAGGACGTACATTCAACCTGAACAACCTTGCTTTGATTCTCTTCTAATCATACCGAACTCTTTCAGCTGAACACAAAGATTCATTAAGTTTGTGAAGTCGCAGTAAAAAGACAATTCTTCTATAATTTTCTTTGGTCTCTAAGGAAGACATGATTAAAGCATCTCTGGTCACTCTCCATCTTCCTTTAATGAATTTACGCGTTAAATGAAATAATGTTCTGCTGAGGTGTAATTTCCTTTTTCTGTCTTGGGGGAAGGAGGAAGCCACTCATCATACGGGACACGCTTTAATACACTCATCTCAATAGATATTAAGCACCGGGCGATCGCAGAGGCAGTGATACATCGGGGGGCCATTCATCTCCGATGAAGACAGCACATTTCTCCTCTCCGGCCCACAAATGTTTATCCGGAAGATTGCGAAGAAACGGAACGTGGCAGATCGGCGGCGGGCTCAAAGAAGTTTTCTGTCAGATCGCTGACGTTGCGAGGAGACTTTTAGATTGACTGTGATATCTTTGCTTCTCGGCCGTTAGGCATCAAGCTGCCGCTGCTGGCCATTAGCCATTCATTACTGTTCATCCAGTGTGTTTATGACCCATCTAATAGTCTACAATGCTCTTTCGGTGTTGAGGGGTCAGGTCTGACTTACTAAATATGTTTCACCCTGTCATTCATCAATTTGACCATCTATATACAGTAGTGCAGGGGTCTCAAACTCCAGTCCTCGAGGGCCGCAGTCCTGCAGTTTTTAGATGTGCCACAGGTATGAAATGGCTTAATTACCTCCTCCTTGTGTAGATCAG
>CAEFZX010016494.1:0-21572 GCA_903066825.1 Alfaro cultratus | reverse complement strand
ATATGAATATATATATATATATGAAAAAAAATAAAACTGGAGATTTATGTGTCAAACAAATTACAAAAGATGGAAAGTGACACAATGTGTACCGTAAAATTAATCAGACTATAAATTGAAATCCTACCTTTTTCCCTATCTCTGTTGAAAACGGTCACATCTTTCAAATTGACCCCTAGGCCACTCTTCATGGTTACATCCTCACTGGCATCGGTCTTAAAAGCTCGCCGGATTGAGCCATTGGAATGGGCCCTGAACATCATTACCAAAAAAAAAAAAAAACAAGAAAAAAAACATGGCAACTAATAAATATATGTTTAAGAAAAGTTCTAGTCTAGATTTTGGTTGAGGCAAGTTAAAGGGATAAAAAAGAAACAGCATTTTATTGATAGAACTGATAAAAAAAACATGAGCCTAAATAAGCCATTATAACTGGGATGAAGAAGGATTTAGGAGGCTGGTGACAAAGGTTTCTGTCTACATTCACAAAAATGGGCTTTGACTTTTGGTAAGAACAATTGCTTTTTGTAATATTTTCAAACGAGACGCTTGTCGACTTAGGTTGATGTAAAGTTAAAATACAGGGCCTTGCAGGCCAGGGAATTTGAGTGTATTTAGGAAAATAATAAATTACCTGTCAGACCAGTAGATGTAAGGCCCAAACACAGCCACAGAGAACAGGTCTACGTTGGCCGCTGACATTACAATCTCCCGGCTCTCACCTGTTTCAAGGTTGATCCTCTCGATCTTATCTGTGCGTGCGTCGCACCAATATAATGTGTTTTCCTGGAAGGTAATTTAAAAAATGCAGATCAAAGACCCACCCTTATGCACATTAAAATTTCAAAAAGAAAGCAAAATGATGAAAGAGGAGGTGTAGAATATTCAAGTATATCAGGATGAAGACAGTGCTTGTGTTGTAGACTGTACCTCAAAGTCTATGGAAATCCCATTGGGCCATACGATGCCTGAATTAACGAGGGTAACTTGGTCTGAACCATCCAGACGAGAGCGGCCAATGCAGGGATTCTGCCCCCATTCGCTCCAGAAAAGGTAACTGTCAAGCATAATTGGACCCACATAAAAAGTGACCTTTACCCACTTGGCTTAATTTCCACAAAGAGAATAAGACAATGAAGCAAACCCACATTGGACATAGCGGGCTAAAGCGCTACAAGATAGAACAGATTACTGGACTTCAGGTGTGGGTTACTGCCAGTATGTGTTGCCTAACAGAAAATAAGAGCTCTACAATAAAACATATCTTGGACAAAACAGTCCTTGTTTGACACACAGAACAACCCCTTACATTGGTTTTGATCCTGAGTTTAACAGAGTACCTATTAAAACACTTCAAGTCAGGACTTAGATATCATCTGTCAATCTCTGTAATTTTCGAAAAAAATGTTCTACTGTTCTACTGACATTAATCTTCAATTATTAGCCCTCCAGGTCATCAAGAGAAGTATTGACATTGCTGTTACAGTACATTTATATAAGGGTTTGCCAACTGTGCCTCATTAGTCAGTGGATGTGACAACATCAACTAGGCAGCATTGGGATTTAAGGCGAAAACATATGGGAAGCACCAAGGTGAAACATCTGACATGCATACATTTTCAATATTGACACTTATTGGATGTGTCTAAACTGTGCTGAAACAGACTTAGTACAATTAGTGACTCAGCCTATTACATGGAAGCAACGTGATATTAGCCATCCGGGTGTGATGAAGATGACCTGTCAAAGTTCAAATCAAGTATCAGAATGGGGGAAAAAAGGAATTAATTTACTTCAAACAGCATATAGTTGTTGGAGCCAGACAGGCTGTTTTCCAGTATTTTCAGTATTTCAGAAAACGGCCATTTTACTTGGATTGTAATGCAAACCATCCCATAGGTTTAAAGAAAATGGTCTACAAAGGGAAAACGGTCATTTGAGCAGTAGTAATGTGAAGGAAAATAACTTGTTGATGTCAGAGGTTAGTGGCGAAAAGGCAGATTGATTTGAGACGATAGAAATGTACTAGTAGCTTTAGCCACCATTTGTTAAAAAGAAAAACCATACTGGGTGTCATTCCTGTCAGGAAACTGAGGCTACAGTTCACACAGGTTCATGAAAATTGGACCACAGGTTGGAAACTGCTGCTTGATTTCATGAGTCTCAATTTCAGCTAAAACATTCATTTGGAAGGAATTTGACTTAAACCACATGGAAACTGATTCATGTTGCTTCATATCAGCAGATATGGCTCCTGCTGGTGTAATTGTTTCGTTGTTCATAATTCGACTGAATTATGAAAAACTACACATAGTTTTAAAGATGGTATCATATAAGTAGTTATGAGAGAAGTGCTTTGTAAAACATCTTAACAATTACATGCAGGAATAAAAGATCATGAACAATAAGCTGTTTCAAACAACTTAACATCTTTCCAGTTGTGCACATCATCACAATGAAACCACATGTTTCTGAGGATTGGGTCTTTATGATTATAACCTAGATAACTACATATATATCTATAATCTGCTCTAATGTTTCTCTCTTTCACCTCTGACTACACAAACATATGTTCATCAGTTGGCTAAACTGTGGGAAATGCCAGGAAAATGTTTTTAATATAGACTCAATTGTCAATATCGAGGCAGTCTGGCATGAATCACTAACAATACCTTTTTTTCAATGTTTCTGTTTGATGCTGACACTAACAGAAGCTGCATGTGTATGGTCTAATGCTCAGCAAAGCTAGCAAGTAATTGGCTGACTCAATAGCTGCATCAATAAGCAGGTAAACAAACATGAAACCGCTCAAGTGCTCAGACAAGGTCTGGTGTGAAAACCAGTTTTTCTCATTAAGGAAAACGACACAGTTAAAGTACTAATCAGTTTGCTGTACATCCTCATACAATCAAAAACCCAACTGATCCCACTGATTGCAGCCTGTTGCACTGCAAAACTGGACAACAGAATCATAAAACAGAGAGATATTCCTTACCCTTTTTGTGGATGAACAGCAATGGCTCTTGGTTGATCAAGCCCTTCAGATATCACCACTGAGCGGTATGCACCGTTAAGGCGGGAGATTTCAATCAGATTAAAACCATGATCTGTCCAGTACAGGTTTCCTATGTAGACACAATAAGTTAATGCAAAATAAATATACTTTACAATAGACAGGGATACAGTGTGAGTATATGGTTAGGAAGACCATGTAACCCCTAACCCTAACCCTAGCTATTTATGTATGGATACATATATTTGTTTTCATCACTGTTTTAACTGATTGATGTGTTACAGTCAATAACATGTATTTGTAATTTATTACAGTAGTTGAAAGATCCAAGCCCATTTAAAACCTTAAAAATGAGACAAACATCCATGAAAATTCAGTGACTTAAAATTTAAAATACACCACTTCAAATGAAAACAAGAAAAGCTATTGTAAGAGAAAACTTGTAAGGTGAACTTAATGGTATGAGAATTTGTAACATGTTCATTAAATCTAACACCATAAAATAAAAAATGTACACCACATCTAGAGTTTTTTGTTACGAAGTACGTCTTTCGGTAAACATATTTTAAATAACTTCAAAATGCAGTACATTAAGTCATGTTGCATTTGTATTCTTGCTTTTTTTCTTTTATTGAGGAGCAACATCAAACCTAAGCTTCTACTTCCTGCCTTAACTAAACACAGTAAACAGAAATGTAAATTGTCCACTGTCAATATCAAGCTTACAGCCTGTAGCAAAAACACCATGGACTGGGGAGACAATACTGACCAGCGATCCAGTCAACAGCAATGCCTTCGACTCGACTGATCCCTGTAGTAATGACATCTTCCCGCCAGGTCTGATCACGTTTGGCACGAGATATTCTGTTGAGCCCCATATCTGTCCAGTACACCGTGTCATTTCCTGAAAATTACACCATACCATTAATGACAGGAGATAATGGGATGATGAATGCTGCTGCCATGGATGTAGTTACAGTTTTAAACAATGCCAAATTTTACTTTAGTACTGTCAGTTTTACCAAATGTCATGTAGTGCTAGAAAGGACCTCAAATTAGGAGCAGCATAAAGTACAAAATATGACGCTGGAGTATACAGGTACATCTCAATAAATTAGAATCAAAAAAGTAATTTATTTCAGTAGTTAGAAAAAAACAATATTGCATATCTAGATTTATTTCACACAAAATGACACATTCTTGTTCATTTGGATGATTATGGCAAGCAGCTAATGAAAATTCAACTTAGTTTCTTCCTAAATTTAAAGGTTACTTCAAAGACCAACAGAGTTTGCTTTTTTTAACTGAAACGTTTGGAATTTTTGACTATGTGTGACATGAATCCACTTAATATATGAAATTAAATTTTAAAACTGTGCTACTGAAATTTCTGATATTTTAATTTAAAGAAAAGCCCTTTTAGTTTTCAAAGCAGTACACAATAAGTCCTTAAGAATTTGGTAAATTCATTATGCTGTATTTGCAGTGGAGCCTCCAAGTCCGACTCTCCACAGGTTGTTAAGAGCTTACCTAGCATCAGACATTTAATTGCACCATCTTGTTCCTCATGCCTTCACACTCTGTTAACACAAAGATGACATATGACAGAATACAGCTGCGGGGCTTTCATCTGTTCTGCTCTGGCAACCTGGCTTCCATAACGATATGTAAATGAAATGTGCATGCTGTCAGGTGCTGATCCTGGATGGGACTTAGCGCTACATTTGCATGTTCACTTGCCCAAAGAATTAAAGGCTGTGGCAATCATTGAATTTTGTACTTGGACTCAGCTCATTTCTTTTCCAAAAGCTGCAGTCACACTCAAAACGGCTATTGACCTTCAGAGTCTCTTTTAAATAGTCTGATTTGAAGCTTTTTATTTGTATACTAAGTAAGTTGCAATATTACTCATATTTGTCTAAGAAATCTAACTATGTTTGAATGAAGAAATTCACAACAAATATCACCTCAAGGAGCTTCAATAAATAGCAAACCAGAGGTCATACCAAAATATTTCAAAACTAGAACAAATTCAAAACAGATCAGACAAGTTCCTTCCAATACAATCCATTCAGACATAGATCAAAGTACAAACTATTCAATTTAATCCTAATTATAGGGAAGAAGGGACAGGAAAGAGACACAAAAATACACACTATTCTGGGATTAATATAAAACTAAAAACAAAGAATACACAGATCTAATGGCATCAATAGTTCTATTAGTGCTCTTGTCCAATAAAGAAAACAGAAAAACACACAAATACTGATTTAAGGGAGATTAAAAGAAATACGGACAAGAGTTCAAACAGTTGTTGACAGCAATGCAATGGCTTTGCTAGGAAAACAGGCACAGCAAAGCACATATTACTTTGCCACAAAGGTTTTCTACAAAAAGAAACAAAAGTTCAAAAATTAATGCCGGCAGCACCTCCTTTACTTTTAGGAGGTGCTGGTATCATACTGGATAGAAAAACAACTTAAAAGTAGCACTGTGCAAGAAGAACTTTTTATAGAATTAAATCCAAAGTACACAAGAAGTGGCAGAAATAGCTCCAGGAATAAATGTGTCTAGAAAAAATAATTCCTAAACAAAGATTAGTACCTAAAAATAATGGCAGCAGTAGCTCAGCAAATTACATTATCCAGGAAAAAGACACAGCTAAACACAGAATCACGAAATGCTTTCTACAGAAAAGAAAACAGAATAGAAAAGTTATTAGCAGTTCTATGCTCAGTATAACCATTTGGTAGAAGAGTAGACAGGAAGGAAAGATTACCAAAACAAAACAAAATCACTGGTTCAGAATGACTCTTTATGAAAAGAAATGCATACAAGCAGAGTTAAACTTTATGTCCATCAACAACCTGTCTAGGAAAGGGATAGCTTTTGTACAGAATTTATTTGCTTCAGCAGCAGAATATATTCAGAGTATTTGTCAGCATGAAAGGTCAATTGTTATTATTATCAGATATTACGCGAGAAAGCACAAAGGTAACAGATGACAACCAAGGCAGCATTATGGCACCTTAAGCTGATACTATTTTAGAAACTCTTTAAAACAGAATTGTTGTAGTGGTTTGATGAAAAGTAGTTTGACAAAATTTCTGAAAATCACTTTTAATTTGAACTTATTATTATTATTATTATTATTATTATTATTATTAATTAATTTATTTATTTAGGTAGTGAGTATATTGACTTGTATTGGAACATATGCCAGAGCCTGATATAATAAATTACTCATTGTGTTACGTACATTTTGTTTAAATACTAGGAAGTTAGGGTTTGTAAAGCAATAGAAGAAGTTAATAAATCCTGTAGATTCAGGTGGATCCAATCTAAAAATTTTGCCATTCTTTTTCTTTTCTTTTTGTACTGTAATTTAAATTCATATTCTAAAACTTTATTGCATAAGCTGAAGAGTATTTGTACAAAATCAAAAAACAGAAGCTAAGAATCATAACGTTGGAGATGTAAAGGCTGAAAGATACTGTTATTTAAAATGAATATCCCCAAGCAGCAAGGCGTGAACAGAGGTTGCAACACAAAAAAACTCAAGAGCGATGGGTGTTAATAGATATTTGCTTTAGTGTTTCACAGCTATTATAGAGGTGTGTGCGTGTGTGTGTGTGTGTGTGAGAGAGAGACTGCGATAACTGCAAACATGTAAAGGGAGGGAAAAAAGTCAAAAACTGACAGCTGATGAATATAAAAAATAAATATAATCAGCACTATGTCAGCAATTTAAATATCACATTAAAATGAGACAGAAAACAGCCCAAAAGCTGGGTTTTCAAACAGTTGTCAGAGATTGTATCTGCTTTATTGTACAGATTCGCTAATGCCTGGAATCAGCTTTCTAAAATCCTTTCAGCCACTGTTTAAGTGGCAGTTAGCTGTAAAAATCCCGTTTTTATGTTTCTGCAGTCATCCTGACAAAGCAAAGCTTTATCAAATTTGAAAGTTACACTGTCCTTTAAATCTAAGCAATGCTATGGTAGTACTGACAGTCAATGCAGAAAAGTGTCTGTTCTTAAACTGTGCCACAGGTCAGCTTAAACGATAAGAAAGTGGAGTATTTCTTTGAAGTTTTCTGAAGAAAAACTAAAATTACTGAATGATGATGTTTCAGACAGAAAATCCGAGAAACAACAAATGTTTAATTTTTTATTTATTTTGTCAGAGCCAGTTTTTGACTTGCTAATGCAATATTAAATTCTAATTTTTTTAGACATGAATAGCCTACTTTTTTATAAGCTCTGTAAAAGTACCAGAATACAATGCTTTATGAAAGAATCAACAGTATTCAAAGTTTTTAATTCAAAGTTTTTAATCGCTTCACCACCCCAAACTTCAATGTAGTTTGTTGATTTATTTTATGTGACAAACCTACACAAAATAACGTAAGCTGTGCACTGTAACAAAGACAATGCATAAGTTATAAAAATAGGCAATGTTTTCATCTAAACCATTCCATTGTTACTCCAGCTGTTTGTTTTAGGTAGCGTCCAAGTAGATGGATTGATGCCCATTACATGCAGGTGGTTCATTAAGTGACCTCCACAAGCTCTGGACTGGATTTTATTTTCAGGTATCAGAGTAAAGGGTAAAGAATGTGTAACACTTAGAAATGATTTAGATATGAATTGATATTTATGGTTATAGGGTGACAAAACTTAAAATACTCAAATAGCAGAGATATTTTTGAAATGCATGTTTCATTGTTACTAAACTTTGTCTTTCATTTATGATCCCTTTGGGATGTCCAGTCATTAACTAATTAAAGCAACTGTTAAAAGTAAGGTTACAGTAAAAGACCTAATATAGTAATTACAAGTTCACACCACAAAAGGTTTAACAACAGATAAAACTACCAAACTCCGCTAAAAATCTGAAACATTACAAATTATCTGCAGACAAAGCTGAGTGCTGCGATGGAAATCATTTGACATTGTTTTATAAGATTGCTGACATGTCTCCATATTGGTTAACACTCTAATTACAGGTTTCTGTTGCATTAATTGTCCCTTCCACCTGGTAAAGTCGAGGGCCAGTTGTTATTACAACAAGAAACGTGTTTAGCAAGCAATCACTTTGAGTTAAGATGATTTCAGTTACAGTAATTAGCTGAGGAATAGCTGACATGATGTGGGTGGACAGCCCATCTGCTGGTTTCCAAGGAGAAGATGTTTGTTGTGTTAGCATTTAGATGATATTCCATTACCCTTTCCACCAATCAAACTCAAGTGCTTTTAGAGGAATCAGGAGTGTAACCTCACCAGTTCAATCACTGAAGCATCCAACTTTGTGCAGTTTAAGCTTTCAAATAAAGAAAAACTGCTTTGTTACAATTGTTCAGTGAAAGTGTTTTTTCTTCCTTTTAGTTATTTTGTAAAACATATTCACTGCAAATGACTGTCTTGACCAAGGTGGGAACACAAAAACTGACCAAAAACATATTAGATCTTGAGAGTTACATCTAAGATGGTCTTCTAGTTTATATCATACCTGCATGAAAGTCAACCCCCACAGCAAACAGAGTTCCTGTGATGGGCATGAGGGCTTCACTGTTGTCATTTGGGTCTAATGCAATTCCACGGATTCCCTCATGGATGGAATACAGTAAAAATGAGTCAACACCTAAAGATTGACAGAAAGGCCTGTTACAAACCTTTATCAGCTATAACATATATTTAAAAATACCTAATCATTTCTAAGCTTTGATGTGTGCATCACTAACACACTATAATGCAATCTTACCTTGAAAGTGATGTGTACCTTAAAGCATTTCTTACCTTCGCAAGATGTACGATCGCTGCGTAGATGATATCCAACAGTGCAGGAACAACTGCGGGTGTTCTCTGAGGTTGGAAAGCAGAGCTGGGAGCATCCTCCATTGTTAGCTTGGCACTGATTTCTTCCTGAATGAAAAGCGTAACCAGCAAATGCAAACTGTAAGATATTATAGATGGATACTTGCATATATTATTTATATCATTTTGTGCCTTCTTACCTTTATGGCCCTCCCTGTCATACACTTTCATATGGACAACACCACTTGTCTTGTTTCTCAGAATCAAAAGGTTCCGTCCATCTCTTTTGGTGACTGTCCCCAGCTGTGCTGATTCATCATCAGCCCACCACAGTTTGCCACCTGTAAACATAAACCTCATTTACCGATTTCTGTTGTTTGTGTAAGTCAGTTTCCTCAATAGTGTTGCTAGCAATCCATGGAGTTGCTACTGATAGAACCATATACAAATAAAATAAAAACATGGCTTTATTTATGCTTTTTTTTTTATTAGTATCACATTAGAGCTTTCTTAAATAACTCAGATTGTATGTCTGTAAGATGTTTATTAAAATCTACAAAAGCACCTTTTGGTTAAAAATAACATTTTAAAAGAAGCTTACCCAAGAACATAATATCAGAACTCATCAATTATTCGAAGTGCAAGTGTTTAGTTTCATCTTGCACTAAAATTCCAAATGGATACAGCTTTTATGTCAGAAAGCCATTTAATAATTGATGTATTCTCTGAGCTGATATAAGATTAATGTATAGTATATTCTGTCCCCTGCTATGTTCACTTGCTAGCTGCTGATGACATGTGCATTTTTCAGTTGCTTTGAATCATACTCCCATTGCTGTTCAGTTTCTTCTACAGCAGCTTTTCACGAACCTCAACAACAAAAAAAGGGAGAGGTCAAGACAGTGATGTTCAACCCATGTCAACAGATAGATGCCTCTGGCATCGGTTCAACTGAGAACATGCACTTGCAGTTGTTATGCGTCATAATGTTTTAACATCTCTACTCTCACTGGTTGCCTCTCTGTGACAGAAAAAAAGCCCCCTGGGCCTAAGTATCTCAGCCACCAGGAGCTTTGGTGATAAGTGTGTCTCTAAAAAACACACGCACCCACAACAGCCCTCGGACCCTCAGCATACCGAGTCCATCAATGAGTCCTACCTTTTTCCTCAGGACAACTCTGACCTGACAGGAATGTTCAAAATAAAGCAGAAAGTTCCAAAGAGTTAGATGTCTCTTTCTCACTGTATGCTGGACCATAAGCATTACATAGTGTCATGGAGATGGAGAAAATATGAATGCTTCTGTGAAGGAGTGAAACTGTGGGGGAAAAATTATGCCTAAAAAATGATGTCTTTATGGGTGGGCAAATTCAATATTTTTTTTTTTTTAAAAGAAAAGAGCCATATTAAAATAATGAAATCTAAATCAGACACAAAAACCAACACTGGATTATGAACCTATCACCACTCTTCTGTGGAGACCTTGAGAAGGCACAGACGAACTACGGAGCTAAGGAGTAGCAGCAACCATTCAGTAAATGACTCCTTTCTTTAATGCAGTGCGATTTAAAAGAACATTTCATTTTATTTTTTACTCTAATTCAACCAAGCCAAGCAGCACTCTTTGGCACATAACTGAGTGCAGTGGAATATCCTTCAGGATTATTGTTGCAACCAAATTAAAATGAAGAACATTTCTGTAGTTGACACATTAAATTCTATAGAGATTAGCATCATTTCTTTCCTCTTAAGACTATTCAATCAGGCATTCTTTTAACGTCCCACACGTTTTGATTTATCACAAAAGCAGCAAAGCAGACAAACACAGAAGCACTCAGAAGAGCAATTCCTCATTGCACTGAGTACTGAATGCTAACCTTAAAATCAAATGTAGGCCGCATTTCCAAAAATCAGTCACGTGCACATGAAGAAGAGTGACAGTCTACACGCAGTTTACAAAACATTACGCCCCAGAGGGCATGCTGGCTGAGATTAGCTTTGCACCTTGTGTTAATTTGATGCCACAGCAACCACTGGCTAGATGTGATTGTTCGCTTGTGGCACATCATATTCAATTTCCACTTCAACGGCTTGTTTGATCAAAGACAAGCCAAGGCTGATGGATCACTCACACCTTCGAAATGGAAGCCCTCAAGGCAATTCAATTATTACAGAGCCTAAAGACCTGCACAGGTTGACCTTGTGTTTCCAGCAGTTCTGTAATTACACTATTTGGCAACCAGCAAGAGACAACATCAAGGTGTGTTTGCAGAGTGAAACAAGAACCCTCCATTAGGACTGAATATTTAACCCTACATTATCACTACTCCATTTTGGAGGTTTCTCTTACTGGTTGAATTTGTGAACCACTTCCCCCTTTATCTGTATATCAAATATCATCAGTAAATCAGAGTCCTGAATTAACCATTTTCAAAAAAAAAAGGCCACCTGCTGAATGAACCTTTATTAAAACACTGACACGATTCATAATGATACTGAGCAAACACACTGAGCAGACACACTGAGCAGACACACTGAGCAGACACAATAGTCTCTGTGATGACACATTATCGGTGAGTCAAAACTAGAACTATAGAAGCAGTCCTTTGATGATTACAATGAAGGGGACCCTTCCTGACCAACTGCAGAGGAGCATAATGCCTAATTGTTCAGTGAAAGGAAAATGATAGATGGTTTTCTTATTTTTTGTTTTTTATATAAATAACAATCTGAGAAGTGTGAGACATATTCAGCCCCCTGGAATCAATTATTTTCAGAATCACAGACGCATTGCATTTAAAGCTGCAAATCTCTTTGGATATGTTTTTGCCACCTCTTGAAAATTTTGCTCATTCATATTCTAGCCTACTCAGGCCAGGTGGGATGCATCTGTGAACATCAATTTAAAAGTCTTGTCACAGATTCTTTATCGACTGAGTCTGGGCTTTGACTGGAACATTCTGTTACAAGAATGTGCTTCGATCTAAATCTCATTGCAGCTCTGACTGTAAATTTAGGCTCGATGTTCTGTTATCCCAATCTGAAGAAGTCTTTTGTAGCTTCTACAAGGGTTTCTTCCAGGACTGCCCTCTATTTAGCTCTACCTTTTTCCCTGTGAACTGTGTTGTCAGTTATATTAAGTGTAAGTTTTTTAGTGCAATATCTTTTCCATTGAACAGTGTTGCGTGAGATATTCAGTTTAGGACATTGTTTTATAACATATTTTTATCTTTCTTTCCTTAACAAACTTTGGTAGCCTTCAAAATTGAAGAAAGGAAGCTGAATCTATGAGCATATTACACTTGAACAAACATGAACAACCATGTATCCATTTTCTTCTACTTTCCAGGTATGTGTTACTTTGTGTTCTTTGATAACATGAAACCCCACATGTTGCCCCAATTACTGTGACTAATTGTGAAAAAATTGAACAGGTGTGAATACTTTTGTAAGGCATTATTGATATGTAAATATAATAAGAGTGTTCCTTTTTCATCCAGTTCATCTGATTTCAGCTGGACTAAATAGCAGGCAGTTAGATAGCATTTCTGAATTCAGCTGAAAAAGTTGTACTTCTGCATGTCCCTGATCTGTTGAACATCTTTGGCCTAAAATCTTGCACCCACCTGGCATCCATCATAACCAGCTGCTGTTCTGGCCAAAGTGGTAGGGACTATCACCACCCTTTAGCCTGTACAGCAACTAGCAACTATGGATCCAAGGACTCAACAGTTAGAATGACATTTCCGAGAAAGGACTCACACATTGTTTTGGTAAGGCACTGAACTGCTTCAAATCAAAAGAAGTGACAGGACTTTGCCACTCAATCTCTTTTAAGTACAAAAATAATATTTCATCAAAAGCTTTGTCTCATTACACATTATGAAATGATAAATAAATCACAAAGTTATTTGATACTTTTTATGACAAAAATATTAATGGAATCAGAATATGTATAAATTATCTGTGCATCGGAAATTTGTGAAACCTTAACATATGTTCTGGCTGAGAGAATCCAATTATCCAATCCCAAGACTACTTCCAAAGCTTTTAAATGTGGTTAAATAAGAATTAAATGTGAAATCTTCTGTATATACTCATGCTGGTAAAAGTAAAACCCAGTGAAATGAATCTTTTTTTCTCAAAAATATTAAAACACAGTCCAGTGCTGATTCTAAGACTATTTAGTTTTCCCTAACATAGGTAAAATTAGTCATTAATTGTGATTGATGGAGACCCGCGGACATCATTCCAGTGTTTTGCTGTACCTGCTTCTGTGAGGAAACCACGCCATTAGTCTCTGTCACATCATATTCTCGCTCAGATTTGTGAAATGCAATAATGAAGTCTCAAAGGTCCTTCGCCCTCAAGTCTTAGCTGTAAAGAATGCTTATGAAAATGAACCAACAGATCTGTTTTTGTTTTGTTTTTTTATTGGAGGTTGCAACCAGCTAATAAAGAGGAAAAATTCAGTTCTGCCATTGCTGTTTTTCTGTAACACTGTAATTAATGCAGTCTGCACATACTGACAGTTACCCTCCACACAGGAAGCAAGGGCCTGTCAAGATTAATAGCATACATCGGCGAAGCACAAAGCATCAGCCTGACAACAGTCTTTTATTATTTACAGATGGATCGACAGACAGACAGATATGTGGACAGGCACAGTGTGTAAATGACTTCTACATTGCTCAAATCTTGAGAATTGGGATGTCTCCCGACGAGATGAGATTTCATTTAGCTTGCCAAGGCATGCTGTATGACATGCTGAGAAGGTCAGAAGTCTACAAACATAGAGTGCATCCAAAGAAACTGTTGCCCTGTCGAAAATTACACTTGGTTAGATGCATCTGAGTGTAAAATTGAATTATTTCAGACGTGTTTTAAGTGTTCATTTCAATGAGCCCTTGACTTTGAGGTCTTGTTTTTCTTGTGTAAGCGCAATCTGTCTAAACTTAGTAGGCTCTTAAAAGGTCTAAATGGTAATGTAATTCTCTGGACAACGTGTGTACAGTTGCAATTTATGTTGGCTTAAGTAACACAAACTCATCTTCAAAGCAAAAAATTGAGAGGAAAGCGTGTCGTAGGATTCAAGAGAAATCATTTTATACTGTCTTCAAGAAGTAGGCTACAGAATGCAGCAACAAGAGATTTCGTTCCACAAACTGAAAAGTGGTACTTCCTCAAATACATCTTAAAAGCCAGTAAAAAATTTTGCAACCACTGTTTTAGCCTTTTGTTCAAAATAAAGACTTGGGAAACTATACAGAGAACCTACTCATTGTTTGCCATGCTTTGCTTAACTGCATATTTTTAACATTGTTGAATAATTGAATCATAGTATGAAGATTAAATGAATGGCAAATGTTATTCTTAATGAGGTCACGATTTTAGGCAACACTTAGTAATCTAAGAGTGGCTTTATGTTAAGCTGCTAATTGGAGACATGCAACCCCATCAGATAATATCACCTCGTTATACCATGTAAATCTATAAAGAATAAAATAGCCTTAAGGGATAGTATTCTCCAGAACAAACTCAAGAAAAATGTTTCTAAATTTACTGGCTGAATTTACTTTAAACTTATGTATCAAAATTAAAATGGTAAAAGCCATACATACTATTACCAAAACTTTAAATACTTATGTTAATTATTTATTTTCCTCTATGAATAATTGTTTTACTGAATTGTAACAGACTTCAAACACAGTATGTCTGACTCTTTAAATTCATCAAACTTATCTATAACCTCAACACTTTGACTTCTTAAAAATTGCAGAGTGGGATTTGATCTGAGAAACATGCTGAGCAGACGAATCTGATGCAGATTATAAATGCTGACATTATACTTGTATTTAAACCCCTGAATGCATCTAAAGAGGCTGCATGAGGATAAGAACACAGAGCTCCGCCCTGAGGGGATTTCCCCTCAGACAGGGAAATCACATGAAGTCCGTCACAAATGTCATGTGCATATTGGCTGTTTGCTTATGACTTGTAAGCAAACACCCTTGGTTCCTTAATCCCAGTGGCACAATTTCAAAAACACACATTGCTCTGATTTTGTCGGATCGATAAGCATGATGTGAAAGGACAAACTTCCATTACTATGGTTTATGGTTGCTTATTTATTACGGAACTATGATCTCAAAGGGACTGCGATCATCTCGAAATAATCTGCTGAAATCCTGTATTAATACATGAGAATTAAACACTTTCAAATTATGGTCAATTACCACTATGCCCGCTTCGAATAGTTTAGATGGAAACCCTTACATCAGAACATTTACTGCTATGACAAAAATATAAATACATAAAGATCCTGGAATAAAGGAGATGTTATAAACCCTTTAATAAAATCTGAAGTACAGATTAACAAAGAAGTATTCAAATTTGCATTGATATTTACATCATTTTTATTGTTTTTAACATGCAAACTTGCTTTGTTTATGAATTGAAGTACTTTTCATGTTTTGGAGTGGCCCTATGGAAACATGTAAAATGCTGGAAAATAATTCTAGAAATGTTTGAATGACACTATATTAAAGACAGTTATTTTCATAGATTGATGGAAAAGGTAAAAACATATTCTATCAACCTATTCTTAGCAAAATAATAATAAAAAACATTTTTTGTCAAATTTGATGGTCTTTTTACATTTCATTTATTATCTTTTGAGAGAGAGAGTTGTCTAATTTGCTGCAAAAAAGAAAAATAACATTTTGGTTGAATGAAAGTAAATTTAAGTCTACTATGGATATGAATATTCATGAATAAAACTGCAAAAATGCAGTGATAATTCTAGCTACTATACAAATTTCTCAAGACTTGAAATTTTTCATATTGTGTACATGTCATATAAATTAATCTTTAACCCTATTTTTAATCATGTATGTTAATTAAATGTTTATTAGAATGAAAATGTCCAACATTATTCTGGAAGATATGATACACCATCATTTCTGAGAAAAGAGTATCTGAGAAAAAGAGCTTGTTAATTTTAATTGTTGTCTATCTTCTGTTTGTGGGTACTCCTGTCAATCTCAGTCACATTTTTTTTGTGTGGACTGAAGTTAGCTTTAATCTTTTATCTGTGAAAATGTGCATTTTAACATTACTGCTGCCCAGAGACATTTGATGTTGGACTGAATAGACAATGTCAGGAAGAACCATTGTACAACAACATGAAAGATACATCATTTAGGACTGGTACATTTAAGCTGATTCTAATATACCCATCAATTGATGGATGGTGTGACACATTGGATTTAGCAATGATAGCAAGAATCAACATGTAATTAACACCCCCCACCTTTTCATTATAAAAGGAGAGAGAAAATCTATCATCAATCACTGCTGTGATACATTTTAATTATCTAGCGCTTGGGCGAGTTCACACAAAGTGAAGCACAATTGTTGCTAGGACTCCCTAAGCGACTCTAGTCTACCCACTTATCTGGTTAAACATTTAATCTGTTCATACCTTTTGAATAATCCTCTGTGGCAATCTGATAGACTTGTGATGAGATTCACTCACCCATTACGGCCAGAGCTGTGCCTTTGGCTAGCACCCTCTTTAGAGCCTCCAGCACTTCCAGCCCACCGCCGTCCAGATTGCACCTGTTGATTGTGCTATTGGCCGAGCTTATCCAGTAGAGCTTGTTGGCAGTGAAGTCTATTGAGAGACCTGGGAGAAGTATAGGTGGAGAGAGCAAACCAAGTTTTCAATCAGTGCACTACAAATTGCCGAGATGTAGGAATGGACATCACAAGAAAATGATAACTGAAAACCATTTTTTTTCAAGTATAAGTTTTACATGCATATTCTGATGTATCAAGCTGAATCATAATAAATATAATTTAAAATAATATAATTTTAAATAAATTACATCAGGGTTTTTTGTGAACAATGTTAGGGTTAGCTATTCAAAGCTGTTTGCCTTTTTTTTCCACTAACGTTCACTAACAAACCTCGGAGGCCTTCACAGAATGACCGTATTCATACAGAAATTAAATGACAAACAGGGAAAGTCTAACTTTCAATGGAAGTTGGTTCCACTAGTATTTATTTAACTGTATCAAATTAAAGTGGGATTGAATACAAATACACAGCATTTCAACCATATTTTTATAAGCAAAACAGTTTGGAAACCTTGTACCATTTTCCTTCTACTTCACAATTATGTGTTAATTTTTATCATGTAAAATCTAAATGCACTTTAGAGGCAGCACTTTTACCACTTTGTAGGTGACAATATGGTAATAATGTCCAATGTTTATGTATGCTTTTGCAAAAATGCAAAATGTTATTTTTGGAAAATGTACAGAAGAAAAAGGTAGAATAGCTCTACAGTGGCAGCAGTCAGAGCTGAATTATAAACATTTTTTATTTTTATTTTACATTCTGTTGTTCCTATGTACCTGGTTAGAATATGACTAATAAAAATGTTTGTGTTTCCTCACGTCTATTTGGGGGATCATTCAAAAAGAGCTCCAGCTGGTATGAAAAATGAACAAGAATGAGAGCTGACTGCTTTTCAATCCATTTCCTGGCCAGCTGATGCTTTTTTTTTTTTTTCCAAACACTATCCCTGTTAATGTTTGGAGCTGAAAGCAATTTCAATTGTGTACCTCTGGATATCTGACTGTCTCGCACCATGTGTTGGATTTATGTCTGGCAGATTCAGTCACAATGCATCATTAATTTACTCTTGTCCCCAGGTCTACCCCATAATCATAAATGAAACCAGTGAAATACAGAGCATGCTGGTATCTCCATGGCTGACAGGCCTGGGAGAATGAAGAATTGCAGCAGAGACAAAGCTGCTCTGTGTGACAAATGAAAAGTTTGACCTTGAGCTATATGTAACAGAAACTTCTACAGATGAAGACCAGCTGATTGCTTTTGCATTTGCCCATTTAACTATGGATTATGTGAAGATTACAGTCAAACAATTTGTTTGCTTCTAATAAAAGTCGTAGAGAGCAAAGCACTCATAAACAAGCTGAAATGGATAAAAATTAAGTAGTAATGAAAAATCACTAGACGTTTATTAAACATCATCTCTGTGGATTTACAACATGTTGCCACAAGACACTGTTGTATCAATTAGAAGTTCACTGCAACATCTAAATTAACGCTTAACGAAATTGTACAAATTATTTCCCATTATGTTGTGAAACTAATATCATACAGTAGGTGCTTAGCATAAATTTCCATATAATTTAAAGATGCTGGGAGTGTATCACATTCAATTTCCACCTTTTCTGGCTCTGACCTGAATTACAGAATTAAAATAATAATCTCGATGATATTACACCTTCAACAGAGATCAACCTAATGGCTTAAAAAGCACTTTCCAAATCTTGTGGTAATATTCAAAAGAATATCTCACTAAATAAATACTCATTTATAAAACACTTAAAACCTCTGATCTAGTCAGCTGACAACAAAATACATTAGGAGGGCAGCCATGATTCCTTTAGAAAAACTAATGATGTTGATTATAATAATCTACTGGTCTTGATGTTCTTTGAGGACACATGACTTTTTATGGTTTTATCTTTTTCATCTTCTTAAAATTCTTAGTAATTTATTTTCTTCTTAATTGATGTTGTACAGAGAGTCCCTTCCCTGCAGTCTGCAGCAGTACATGTGCATGAGTATTTCTGCATGTGAGCCGCATTCAGCTCAAGTCATTGGCTGTCTCTGCACTATATTTCAAAACAAGCATGGCAGATTTGATTATTTGCGATGATCTGGGTTATAACAGCTTTTCAAAAATGTCAAGGATCACAGTGATCTAAATAATGTCAACACTTTGAAATATGTGACAGTAAAGGGAGGTATGGATGCTCTGAAAAGTTTAATTAACAAAAAAAATGCATGAGCATTATCAATAAACAAACCCAGAGGCTAAATAAAAGTAAACAAAAATAAAACTCACAAAACATGCTTTTTAAACTACTAAAATTCTGTCTGCTACATTTATTAGTTGTAGTGCAAAAAAAGTTGATTTATTTCATTACATTCTAATCTCACTTGTATAGATAATATCTATATGAATCAATCAATTTATTAATTTATTGTGTGGTATTTTTTGTAGAACTAATATGTTTGCAGAGCATTATCACAACATTATTGTCTTACATCCTATCAAACATTACCATGTCACAGTATAAAACACAAATGCATTAGTGATCCTTGGAAAACTGTACGACCACATCAATGTCCATTATCCCTAATTTGGTCATCTACTGTTGTGAAAACTGGCATGAAGAGGTGAGATCTTCCCAGCGTAATGCAGAAAACAGATCATAAAGGCCTGGGAGACACAAGTAATCTTGCATTTCAATTTACTGATGATTGTAAAACAAGTTATTTTGTGTTTTTGTTCACTGATGTGATTTGATTATAAAGCAAGTGATTATGTATTCTGATTCATTGATGATTACGAAAAGAGTTGATGCAATAAAAAAGCAGATCAAGAAATGAGTAAAATGGTGAATTAAAGGTTAAGAATAGAGTTAAACTCAGATGATTATTAAAGGAAGTTATCTTTGAAAGAATACATTAAAG
The DNA here is from genome assembly GCA_903066825.1 of Alfaro cultratus. Lineage (NCBI taxonomy): Eukaryota > Metazoa > Chordata > Actinopteri > Cyprinodontiformes > Poeciliidae > Alfaro > Alfaro cultratus. The sequence continues at coordinate 2,164 of CAEFZX010016494.1, read as the reverse complement.
GATGATTGTGTTTAATGATTTATGACAATTATACAGCATATATAGGATTGGAACTGAAATAATCAAACAGTGTGTTAAGCATAGGAGCAGGAAAAGGCATGTCGAGGCATGTCTGGTCATATCTCTGACTGTGTCCCAAAAAAGGAAGTCAAAGTGGGAACCGAGCCCAGATGGTCGAGTAAGATAAACAGAAGCAGAAGTGAGCAGGGAGTTGACCGAATATGGGAAGGCTTGGGACCTTCCATGAGGTAATCGAATGTTCGAGAAGTCATGTACGCCATTCTCTCCCCATACACAATAGTGTGGTGAGGAGAGTATAAATGCCTGGGAAAAGGGGAAGAGAGGCTTTTAGTCTCAAGCTAACAAGAAGATGCAGACAGAAGATCAGCAGAGGACCGCGCCCTGGAACCAAGGGAAGCTGAAAACTCCGCACTGCTAGAAGGAGACAAGACCCATCGACCCTCAACTCTGGTTCCTGATTTGACTGCCGCTCTGCGCTCAACCCATAGATCTCAAGGTTGCTGCAACAGACTTGGGGATTAGACAAAGGTCACAGGGGTGATGAAGAACTGAGTGTTCGGAAGACAACAACCAGCTCTGCTTTGTTTCTATTTGAAAGAGGATTTTTGCCGTGCAAAGACAAGACTCTGACCCAGGACATTAAGCCTTCTGTTGCCGAGATCATCTATCATCTGGGTATGAGTTGAACTGCCTCTCAAAGCCTCTCTCAGCAATTTAGTGACACAGTTTAGGGAAAGAAGTTAGGAGAGATTTAATTAGATTTTTACTTGATTTGATTTTTATTTTTAAATTGTAATCATTGATAATTAATCTGTTTGTCATTTACCCCTGCTAAACGCTTGCTTAATAAAGATGCATTAAAATTCTAACGAGATTTGTGGACAGTGAAATTAATTGAGTCATTTATTGAATTTAGTTCCTCTAGTTAGTGTAAAACCCATGAACATATTCTAGAAATGTGGTGGCTTCGGACTTTCCTTTGGTGTGTGTATAATAATGACTTTGGGGCTTATGTTGAGCCACTAAAAATAGTCTAGCCAGTAACAAGTGTGCATTGTTGATAGAGAGAGAGCTACCGTTAACAGGAGCAGTTATTGGGGTTATGCAGTTGTGAGGGCTACTCAACTGATTGCTTCTTAACTGAAAAGGGTCATAACTTTTGAATTGTAGGTAGTTAAAGCTAGATGAGTCTCTCTCGACAATAGCTTAGACAGATTATCTCTCCTAGACCTGTCTCAGAGTAAGACTAGAAGGTTTAGATGTTTTCCAGACCCGTTAGACGGAGGGCTGGTCAATAGTCAGTCCTTAGGAGTTTTGAGGTTTACGGCGGGGCTGGCTATTGCGCAATAATGTCACTATATTCAGACAGTTTTGGTTTATTAACCGTATAAGCTTCCACTGACCCACGGGGTCCTTTTGATTCTGGTGGAGGACTTTGCTGTTACTCCCATCCATGTTAGCCATGTTAATCGTGTTTCCATCTGTCCAGTAGATTTTCCTGCATGACAGAAGAAAAGTGAGTGGTAGTAATTCGGTCAGATACTAAACAACATGAAGTTTAAAAAAAACACATTATTTTAAAAATCCTATTTTCTTTTTCTATTATTATTTTAGATATTTATCTGCACAAACATTTAAAAAATGTATGTAATCCCCCTTATAATGTCTGGATAGCCTAACTTTGAACAGCAAAAAGACAGAGCAGTACGTTGAACAATTTAGAAAAATCAAACCTTTAATGACTTTGTTTCAGGTTAAATTTTTTTTTCTGTTTAACAAGATTACAATATGCAACTGAATTAACTTTTAAAATGTATACTTGACATTTGTGAATTAATTGGAGTGTCAAACTTTAACTGGAGCAATATGGTGTTGTCAGACAACACTGAAATCTGAAAAAAAAAAGAAAAAGAAAAAGAGCTGCTAACATGGTGCACAATCTTTTATGCTCTGGGTCTATTTCTCTTCCCATGAGATGGAAACAGAAACAAGAATGGAAAATTGATTCTGATTCGGTCTTTTAGCAGAATAAATATCCAAAATCATAGTCCAAATAAATAAAAATTGTTCTACCAAAGCTATAAAAGCTTGGAATAAATACAATAGAAACAAAATGGAACAAAAATTCACTCATATAACCTAA
>CAEFZX010016491.1:0-16486 GCA_903066825.1 Alfaro cultratus | reverse complement strand
TGAGCCGGAAAAGGGTAGACTGCCTTCTCCGGGTCGGGGGGGATGTCCTGCCTCAAGTGGAGGAGTTCAAGTATCTCTGGATCTTGTTCACGAATGAGGGAAGAAGGGAGCGGGAGATCGACAGGCGGATTGGCGCAGCGTCTGCTGTGAAGCGGGCGCTGTACCAGTCCGTCGTGGTGAAGAGAGAGCTGAGCCAAAAGCGAAGTTCTCGATTTACCGGTTGATCGATGTTCCCACCCTCCTCTATGGTCATGAGCTTTGGGTCATGACCGAAAGAACGAGATCGCGGATACAAGCGGCCGAAATGGGTTTTCTCCGCAGGGTGTCTGAGCTCTCCCTTAGAGATAGGGTGAGAAGCTCGGTCATTCGTGAGGGACTCAGAGTAGAGCCGCTGCTCCTCCACATCGAGAGGAGAAGAGAGGGAAGTCTGGGCCTCCCTACTGAAGCTGCTACCTCCGCAACCCGACCCCGGATAAGCGGAAGACGACGGATGGATGGATGGAGTCTCTAAAATGTTTGTTTTTTCAACAAATTTGGCTCCATCTGTCTTCTACTCTAACCTTTCCCACATGCTTGTGACCGACTGTAAATACCTACCTTCCTTGCCACTCTTACCTGGTTGATCCTCATGATGTTGATTGCTTACGAAGAACTGGATTTCTACTGAGAATCACAGTTTTTTATTTTTATTCATAACAACTTCCTTTCACTTAAAAATTACATGTTTCTCTGTTTGTCCAGCTCATAAAATCCCAATAAAATAAATTAACCTTTGTGGTAAAGGTTTTATACACCCACTGGAAAAGCCAGTCTGCCGCCAAACGTCTCTCTTTCTTAAAGCCCAGCTGGCTGGCACACATTGATTGAACTACATCCTCTCTCTCCTCCTGATCTGGTTAGTATAAAGAGGACCATTAAACAACACTGTTATTGTTCCATAGATTTCACATTTGGTTGTGTTTGGATGACGGGACTTTTTATGGCAAAACCAACTTGTCAAATCTTACCGTAAACTCTTAAGTCTCTACCTTCAAATTAGCCCACTGCCTGAGGTAAAGAAATGATTTTCCAGCTCCTTACGGCGGCTGGCGCACATCCATCCCAGTGTGTGTGTGTGTGTGTGTGTGTGTGTGTGTGTGTGTGTGTGTGTGTGTGTGTGTGTGTGTGTGTGTTATGTACGTCCCACAGGGGCTCCATCCAGGGTGGATACTTTAACAAATGATCCTGTGGGAGTCTTACTGACAGCCAAGTTCTTCACTCACACAGTTTGCTACCATGTGAGTGAAGCATTTTGGTTTGGGGTGAGCTCCAAATGCATATCCTGTTAGCTGAGACAAAGTGTCAATCAGCCTGTCCGGGTCAGCTAAAGGCTTGTGTCTACGCCAGCAACTAACTAGCTTTGCTTGTCCTTCAGCGACCCTGACAAAAAACAGGAGGGATCTTTCTGTTTCTGTTTTTGTTTCGTTTGTCAGGATGATTCCTTCATTATTATAGTTTCCCAGAAAGTCAAATGTGGCAGTAATATACGAATACCTACACTTTAAAGTTTACTAGTGTTACAAAAAAGCATGTTTAGTATGACTTTTCTTAAAACAAACTTTCTATTTGAATATAATTGCACTTAAGCAAAAGAGGATAAATACTTCCTGTTTTCTAGTTAAACTATTAAGATATAAGAGAAAAAGAGCAAAGCTGCAGCTCAGACGTAATCCTAATCGATATTAAATAATAATGTGCTACCATCTTGTGGCGAGATTTGAGTTTAACGTGTTTTATTTAGGCTGAACTCTGGGATTAAAGAGACAACTATAACTGCAAGATGACAGTAAATAGTAACATGTAATGTTGTTTTTATTTGCATTTAACATGCATATTTGGTTTTATTTTTAGGATTGATTTTTTTTAACATTTATTCTTTTTTTGGATGGTCTATAACCCAAGGATTATAAAAAGAATCAATGTATAGTTAAGAGTTGCATTGAAAACAAGATATCTTAGACAAGATAAGAAAATAACATAGAGCTGTTTATTAATTTGTTAAACAAACCTGCCAAAACAAATAATAAACAATTAATAAATTGTTAATTAATAAACAGTTGTTTATTAATTAACAATTAATTGTTAATTAAACAATTTATTAATTGTTAATTAACAATTAATTGTTTATTAATTTTAATAAACAATTATTTTATTTTACAATTTTATTTTACAATTATTTTTATTTTAAAATCTAAATTTTAACAAATTAATAAATTTGTTAATAAATTTGATACAATTTATTAATTTAAATAAATTAATAAATTTGTTAATAATTTGTTAAAATTTATTAATTTTAATTGTTAAATAAAATTATTAATAATAATTAGTAACTAGACATACGCTATCTTCCCCATATTGTTATGGGGAAGACATATTACAGGGAAGACCAAAAGTCCTTTGTGACCACTTTTGTGTTCACAAAGGACCACAAAAGGACCTTTGTGGGTCTTTTTATTCCCCAATAAAAAGGACCACAAAGGTGTCCTTTTTATTGGGGAAGATAGCATGTGACTTTAACTGAAAGGTACTTTGCACCTTTGTAAAGAATGCAAAAAATTTACAAATAATTTGCTGAAGATTTAAGTGTGTAGCCGGAAAAAATCTGACATCTCTTTTTCTCCAGAAGAGGTTAATTAAATAATAATTTTTTTATCCAAAAGACATTTCTTTTAAAAGTACCTATACATTCGTTCGCATTGTGTTCGTGTGCCATCCTCAATATGGCGACAACGTTGACGTACGAAACCCGTCATGCGCTCTTTGACGACCATTGTTTTGGTTACACAAACATTCGCTGGTTTTGACCCTCGCCAGCTTCCGTCATTGTTTGGTGAAGGCAGTCGGGCAAGTTGACAGGGAAGCCTAGCAAGTATGTAATTCTTTAAACGCGTTTAGTTTGCATAACTAGCGCTAGGAAATGTTTGATGTATATAATGAGGCGTTGTTTTGATGTTTGAACATAAAAACAGTGAACTGACGGAACAAATTAGCAACATGTCGGCTAACCGCAGCTAACAGCTAGCCGTGTAGGTCTTAGCTACTTCTCTTTGCTGTGTTTTTCGAGACTGACTGATTTTATTTTAAATATTAGAAGAATCTTAAATATGTTCGTGATAAAATTCATAGTAAGTAGTGACATTATGTTTGCTTTCAACATGTCTTTTAGCTAATAGACTCTTATTGCATCATGCCTCGCTATGGTTGCTAGTTAGCCATGTTAGCACGTTGAAGGTGATGGCAATCTCATTCCATCTGACGGTCTGTTTTATGTATAATTTGTTGTTTATGTATTTTTTGTTAACTGTGTAACAGGTTGAAAGGTGAAAGTGGCGAGCCAGAATGTCAAGCAATGTGAGTATCTTATTTTCACCATAATTATGTCTTAATTAAGGTGTAATCCACAGAGTAATCCATAACTCTGTGGATTACAGAGTTATGGGTGATATCAAGAGATCTGCAAAGAATAAAATAAAAAGATTAAATATATTTGAAATAATTCCTGGCCATAGTAGCGTGATTACTTGAGAAAATATTTTAGATTATTTGTCTTTAGTTTTGCTTTATGATGTTGCGCTGTTGCAGGTGCTGTGTGGTCGAAGCAGGTTGATCTTGTCTCAGACCGCCAGCCGACATGCTTTGACTTCTCTCAGGCTTGGAAGAAGCAGGACGTTCTCAGCCGCCAGCTCTGACGAGCCGTACATCACCATGTCACCCACAGACTCAGGTGAGACATGGCGAGTCAAATAGGATGTGGGTCTGGGAGTTGGTTTCTAAGATGAACAGTTCTGTCTGTGACTGCAGGCCCCAGGACTGTGTGGCCTGATGAGAGCATGGGACCATTTGGACCTCAGGACCAGCGCTTCCAGCTGCCAGGTAACGTCGGGTTTGACTGCCACCTGGAAGGCATGGAGAATGAAAAGAAGGCTCCGGTTCACAAGACGGTGCCTGACGTTCTCACGACTCCAAACAGCACAGAGAGACACCAGTTTATTCTGGCCCAGTTCGTCAACGAGTTTCATGTGAGTAGTTTAGTGATCATTGTGCCTCTGTGATAACACAGGCAGGGTGTGCTATGACTAAAAAGTTAGTTATGCTAACCCTACAGCTTTTCTCAAACCTACATTTTTGGATGTATTTGTAATTAACACTCCTGGTTTGTTCATTTGTTTCTGTGTACTTGCCATTTGGTCACTAAAGTTTCTTGTGAAAAAAAGAAATCTGGAGAGGAAATGGAACTTCTTTTTAGTCTTCACCCCCTTCAAAATAAGAGCTTGAACATAAAATTAAAAAGTCGATAATCAGAACTTACACACAGATGTTGAACTTTATTCAACTGGAACTTTATAAACTGGATAAGTAAATTAATTAATTTAAATTAGAGGAGACTAAGATGGCTAAAATGTCTTCAAACTTAGCAAAATGCTAAAGCGCTAAATGAAAAGTTAGCTCTGCTATTAGCAATTAGCGAAAGTGTGCCAACAAATAAATATACTGCTTCATATGAAGAGTGAACATCAGAATTAATTAGCATGATAAGTATTATGTAAAATTATTGCTGTTCTGTTTTTCCTCCATCTACAAACTTAACTTTAGTTAAAGGTTTTCACGTCTACAAATGCAGATTTGATTGCCGAAAAAAGCGATGTTACAAAGAATTGACTCAGGAGGTGTGAATAAAGATGCAAGCCACACTTTTAATAAAAAATATAAAAATCCACTACCTGCAACTTTAGAGACATGAATGCCTTTTCATTCAGCTCAGATTTTTTGCACAATTTGTTTTACAGGGAAAACTGGGCCCTCTGTCCACAAGAGTCCACAAAGCCGAGCAGTACTTCCACCAGACAGACACTGACTGCTCTGTGAGCTCCTGCCCTGAGCTGCTAAAGAAAGGTAAGAGAACATTAAGCCTGTCACAACAAGCAATAAGTCAATTAATTACATGATAATTTTTGGTTAAAGAGACTTCATAATCCTTTTTAATTATTGTTTTATTATTTATTTTGGATATTTAAAATGTTTTCCAGTTCCAGTGTGTTAAATATTCTTCAGAAATTAAAGTCTGAGGGGCTGTACTTGCCTTAATTATTACTATATTTGTTGAAAATGGTCTTAAAATGACAAAACAGTTGTTTATTGCAATAAATTTGTTATTGTGACAGGCCTACAGCTGCCTTTGAATTTCAATAACTAATCCGTCCGTCTCAGAACTGGAGATAATGTTCCCCTCGGCACCAACGGCCTCCATCACGGTCGTGACGGTAACCCAGAGGACCGGTCGTCAGGACGACGGAGCAGCAGAACTGGACAGAGACCAGCTGCTTCGTAAAGTGAGTCTTTGTTTAGCTTTGTTTTGGAAAAATGAGGAAGTGGCTGTAGACTTAGAATATGTCGTCACTGCAGTTTGTGAGCGGGGCGAAGGAGATGTGCTTTGCCCTGTGGACGGCGGGATACTGGGCCGACTTTATTGACCCGACAACAGGAGAAGCCGTAAGTACTGAAAGCACACATAACATAAAAGGTCAGGCAAAACAAAAGCGCTGAAGCTCAGTTTGAATTGTATCAGTTTCTAAAAACAGTTTCAGTAACATGAGTTCTGTTCATCCTTTCATCCATAAATTAGTTTTTTTTAAGCTTGAATCTGAATTTTGAAAAGTACAAACTGTAAAATAAAAGAGCCAGCTGGGTTGAAAACATGGTTTGATAAGTTTATAAGTTATTAAATGAAGGAAAAACTGAGTTCCTGGTATTTTCTGGTAATCAGATCTACAATAATGTGAAGTTTTGCATAAATGTAGTTGAAATTGATTTAGTTTAAGACTAAATTTGTAGGGATTGTTCTAGTCAATAGACTAAATTGGAATCCTTCTATTGAATATGTTAGAAATAAAATTGCAAAAACTATTGGAATATTGAAATCTGGAGAAATGCAAGTAAAACAACTATTGATATATTAAAGTTGCAAAAAAAAGCTATTAGGCTTATCAATAAAGTGTGATATTATGAACCAACTAATAAGCTCTTTATTAAAAGTAATACTTTAAAATTGAAAGACATTGTACATGTAAAATGTATGAAGGGTTGAACGAAAGTCTTCCTTCTGGTATTCAGAAATTATTTTAGTTTAGAGAGAATAAATCTAATTTGAGCCAGGTAAAGTCTAGATGTGTTTCAGTTTTTGGCATGAAACTGTGGATGTATATATGTTGATAACTTCCCAAAATGAAGTGAACTGAACTGACTATGATCTTCTAAATGCGTTTTCCCACAGTTCTTTGCGTCTCCATCGGCTGCGGTGGCTCTGCGGCCGGAGGAGCAGCTCAGCCATTTGGGCTTTCACATCGAAGTGTCGGGCTCCTGCACTGTCATTCGCCACATCCTCAGGGGAACGCCTTTGTTCGTGGGGACCGTTTTCACTAACGCACCTGCTAACAGCACTGCTGTAACGAGACTTCAAGGACTATCGAAAGGATTTGATGAAGAAGAGTAGGCTTATTTTTCATATTAAACACCAGGAGATTTGCACAAGAATGCCTCTAATCTTGGTGTGAGATGTTTTGATTTTGGCTCGGTTGTGTGATAAAACTTTGGATCTCTGTAAGGACATGTCAGTGTTAACGACTTCACACCCTTCACTACATCCAGGGCGAACCCGCTCTCCAAACATCAACTTTGCAATATGTTCAATCTGTAGAAAGTGTTGATATTTTTAGAGAATATTTGTATTTATGAAATTTCCAGGTGAGGAACAAGAACAAGCCTCAAAACGACATGAACACGTTCACTGAAACGACATCCGGTCGTAAAGCACTTCTAATAAAATGTTTTCCTTTCAGACTGGACTCAGTTTATTTCCATGAAGCAACTACTTAATTCACTGCTGGTTTTATAAGTTTATTCACAGAAAAATGAGACAAAATTTTAACCAAAATGCATAAAAGTTAAAACATGACAAGCATTTAATTAAGAGTTCCAGAATAATGCTTCCACAGCTGGTCTTGTTTTCTTCCTGCACTGTGATTTTAGTGCATCAAAACGTCTTAAATATGTTCATATTTTCAGTCACTTATTTCTGCCTTGTTCATATCAGTCGATAAATATGATTTGTAAATTGGTAAAAAGAGTAATGTGACTGAAGATGATCTTTTCCTAAATTGTTCTGGAATTAGATTAAAGTTGAATGACTTTAATGGTTCAAGATTTTACTCACAAGCTCTGCTTTGATTTCTGATAATACATGTTGCCTTGGAAAATAATTCAAATCCCTTTCAATCATTTTTTTATAAAATTTTGTTCTCTTACAACCACAAGCTATTAAAATTTTCTCGCTTCTGCCTGAAGCGAGAAAATGTCAAAAAGAAAATGTATTCCACACTTTGTTCAAATTTTTAAATAAAAAAACAGCAAAGTACCAATTTACCTGTAACAGTTATACAATATTTTGTGTTAATCTATCAGAAAATCCCACAGAGCTTCTCCTCTGGGTAAAACATCATCCAGATCACTTTTACAGTTAAAAAAAAAAAAAACCTGCATAGAAAATAAAGTGATGCATTTTTAAATATTCAAGATAAATAACGGTTTAAATAAAGCACTACATAGTTGTATGTAAGCTTGATGAACTCCTAGTTTAAAGGATATTTTGTGTGTTAAATGATTTGACTCCTTAAATGTGTCCAGCAGCTGCTGGCAGTGATGAGGGTGATGTAACGTAGTGCGGCGGGACGCGGCGTGCTGCCTGCGCCGACCAGAGGCCCGGCCGAGGAGAACACGGCGCTGCTGTCGTTCCGCGGCACCAGCACGTTGCAGATGTTTCCGTGGCAACAGGACGTGCACACCTGCAGCAGGTGAGGTTAGAGTTGGATCATCAACAAAGCTGTAACTGGTCAGAGTTAGACAGTAACTAAATTTAAAAGTAAAACATTTTACTTTTAGGAGTATTTTTACTACTCTGTACTTTGAGTAATTTATTATGAAGTATTTCTACTCTTACTTGAGTAAAATTTCTGGATTTTCTGCCCACTGAATGAAAAACAAACATGTTTTAGCTAAAAATTCACCAGACACAAACACACCTGCAGTTTTTAAAGTTTTTTATTGAAAGAAACTGATTTGAAAGAATTTCTCTTGCCTGATTTTATCTATTTTTTTGTCTTTTTCATTCTTAAAATTCCAAAATTTCCACTTAACTTAATTTTCATCTGTCTAATGATGTAATTTTTAAATATTAAATGATAATTTGATCAGTTACTCGGGACATGCTTGGACTTTTTACCAAATACTTTTTTACTCAGATAATTTTTTTCAACAGCTACTTTTTACTTTTACTTTAGTGAAATTCTATTGATGTAGTGCTACGTTGACTTGAGTACATCTGTATTTCACCTGGAAGCCGTTGTGAGTGATGTTGACGCAGCCGGCAAAGCGGCAGTGATCCAAGGTCGCGCAGCGCTTGGTCACAGAAACGCTGTCGCCATGGTTATCCATCATGTGGAGTGTGTAGCAATAACTCGTATCTGGAAGAAAACTCTTCTGATTATCATCAGTGGGCAGTAATTAGTTTAGCTGGTCAGCTTCAGGTTAGCTTCCTGTTGGCTTATTTTACAAATATTAAAAGAAGAAGCTGATTTACCCTTTGGACAATAAACATCTGGAGCCCAGCGGTTGCAGTCGTAGTTATCTGCAGCATCCTGGCATGTGAAACATTTGAAACCACCTGGATGAGGTGTGGCTGCAGAGGACAGGCAGACAAAATGTATTTTTATCAGGAAGAAAATACTGTATTTTATACTTGCATTCATATTAAAAAACAATTTTAATACTACAATATAAATATTTAAAGCCCTGAAGCAGTTAAATCAACAGCAAATAGCGCAGAATGACTGAGGATGGTTGTTACGGTGGATTTTATTTATGGGTATTGTGGTAAAATTAGCTGAAAAGAAATGAAACAACACTTAAACTGTTTGTAGTTTTGTTCCAAAACATGAAAAAGGATTTTTTGTAATTTAAGAAGTTACATTTCAGCTCTTCGTCTGGGGTTTCTGCAACATTCCTGCTGCTAATTCAAACATGATTATGCAGACTGTACACAACCATTTTTATACTGAAAAATTAGCTAAAATCAGTCATGAACTTAGTGATAATGTGGGATTGAAACATGTGTAGCTTTAAAACGATTTAAAACTTGAAAAATTTGATTTAAAAAAATGCTAGCAAGCTAAAGAAAAATGTTTTCAAGATAAGTAACATCACAACGCTGCACAAACTGAACTGTAACATTTACCACGTGACCTAAAAAACAACCTAAGCAAAATAAAGTTATTATTGTGTTAAGAGTCTCTGAATAAATAGGAAGCCTGAATAAGTAATGTAACTGCTGCCGATCAGCAGGATTCAACGCCGCGGCCGTACTTGAAGGATGCAGCTGAATTATGTCCTTCATGGTGAAATCCCGTGAGTCTGCGGTTTCCGTCCACTCAGAAACTGACATCAGCATCAGGATCCAGGCCACAGCTGGCCAGGCGTCCATCATGGGTCTGCATCAACTCTACGCGCCGTGTCAAACGCTAAAACAGAGAAACGTGTCACTAAGCAGCAACCACACGAGTTCAATGCCTTGATTTTGTTAACCTCGGTTGCTAACTGATGGTGTTTCCACCCATATTGTGACAAAACCTTTAAATATTTGATTTAGATTTTCCTAAAATGCTACATTTAATAACATCTGATCCAAAACAAGAGGCTTTGTGAGGCTAGTAAAGGGAAGTTAGAGATATATTGCAAAACTGGGCATGTTTGATAGTTAAATTACAGAAAAATGCTCATCATAGTGATATTTTCAAATTTCCTGTCAACTTTAAACATTTTTTAACTCAAAAACATAACAGGCTGCTGGATGAATGACTGCGCTAGCGCCCATCCACTGGGTTTAGCAAGTTTTCTGGGGGAAACCTTGGACCACATGGTTAAAAATGTACCTGGATAATATTGGGGTAAAAACTACCAGATAAATATGTTCATTTTTTATTTTTATCACAGTAACATTTAAAAGAATTATTATTTTCTTTTAGTTTTAGCCAGAGCTGCTCTCCAAGGATCCTCTGAGACGTCAGTCACTGAATTAAACACCAGCTGACCTGGTTTTACCCCCTTTTACTCAGATTAGCAGATTTGTGTAAGATCAGCTCTGAGCTCAGATGCCTCTGACTCCACTTTGTTCTTTATCCCCAGGCTCTGTGCCAGGCTGGGTGGTTATAAATGCTTGTTTTCTTTGCATTAAACATGCTCCAGTAAGACTGATCCATGCTTTAGCTGAATACTGTTCTATCCTGCACATGTTTATTCATATGTGATCCACTTTAACCACAGATGTGCTCATTTTAAAGCCAAATAAACAAATTACACAATAATGATAATATTTCTTGCATAATAATTACATCCTAAAACATAACAGCAGCACAACTGGATCTGAAAATCTGTAATTTTGTCACTTAAACAGTAACTTTAAAAAAAAAAAAACAACTTCCTTGATATCTGCTACTATTCACAATAAAATGAACATTCAGCAAACAAAATTCTACTTTTTAATACAAGAATATGCTAAAAATTTATAGAAGTGAAGATGTATCTAATGAAAGTGGATTGCCACTTCATGTCAACGTACAAGCTAATATTAGCATGCTAGCTAGCTAGCTCCAACGGGATATTAGAAAAGTACCAGTTCAAAAGTTGGCAGCTCAGTAACTTCAGAAATATTTTTTTTACTCTTGTTCTTGGATTTTTGTAGAATATTGTATAAAATTAGTTTCTTAGTTTAGCTCAGAATTGTTTTTTTATAAGCTAATGCTAATATAAAGCTAATCCTGACACGATAAAGCAACTAGACCCACCATATTGTTTGCTGCCAGGACTGGACACACAGCCTACAATTAAACTACTTTATTTTAGTAATATTTTGCTATTTTACTATCACATCCTCCAATTATCATTTTTGCTTTTCCGCATGTAACAAACTAAAAGCATGCTAGGCTACAGAGTAACTTCACCTCTCTCCTTTTACAGTTCAGCTCTAGAAACTAGGATTAATTAAATAATTATTTGAAAGTCCTATTTGAGGTCTCCTGCTCTAAGTGCTTCCATTCATTCGTAACAGTGTTACAGTACGGCTCATGATGAGGTGCTTTACTGCTGAAAGGGAAACTTGATTAGGTCTCCAGCGTTGAGCGCCGTGGTCGGTGCCAGAAATCTGGTTTAAGTTGGAGCGAACAGAGCTGAAGATCAATAATAGTAGTGAAGGGAAGGAGGTTTTGTATCGATCAAGAATCAGCCGCTGAGTGAACTGATGAATCTTTACATCAGGGAATAAAGATGTGTGTAAATGCAGAGTTAGTAAAGCCAAGCTGTTGCTTTTAAGTCAAAATATAATGTAATTTGCTGCATTTATCTTCAAATATGAATGTTGCAATGTTTTTTATAAGGATTTAACAGCTTTTGTACTAAAATATAATTATTAAAATCCCATTGATTCACACTTAGCGGACAATCTGTGTCTTACAAAAGTATCCATCCAGAACGTTTTCACGCTTTCTCACGTTAACAACCACAAAGTTCTGCTTCAAAGGGATTTTATACAAATCCTGTTAGACGCTACAAAAGATTTGAGATGTTAGAATGGTCTAGTCAAAGTCCAGACTTAAATCCAATGAGAAATTGTTGATCTGAGGTGATCTCCATCCAGTCTAATTTAAATTTGGGGAAACAGGTAAGCTTCTAAATGTGCAAAAGGCCGTAACTGCAGCAAAGTACTCATAATACAGAATAAAAAGTTGGAAAACGTGTACCTGTTCTCCAATTTTTAGTTAAAATATGACAAAGTCTGGAGGAATTTTAAGTGTTTAAAGTGGAAGTTTATTTTGTGAGATAATCAAATGTTGAAGCTTTTAGAGGAATGTGTTGAAAATGAGATTAATATGTGGAGCAGAAGATGTTTAATAAAAAAAGGACTGACTAAATACCCAGAGGATCCAGCAAACAGCCTAAGTTCATGATGCATTCACTGTCTCTATGTTATGTTTTCAAAGATTAATTTTCTTCCTACTCGAAGTTTTGTGATCTTTACAGAACAAAATAGAATAGATACAAGATACAATTTTACATTTATTTTAGTGATTTTTACAAAAATTTACAATTTATTTCCCCATTTGAACCATTCATTTTGTTTGTCAAATCATTTAAATAATCTCGAAGTGGATGCAAAATGATTCCTAGATCAGATGTAGATAAATGTTGGTAAAAATAATTGTAATTCCTTAATTTTATATGGTATTTAAAAGTGTAACCTCCATCAAGAAACACATTTCTGTTTTTTTGTGATTTTTATTCGCAACATTCCTTCCTGTCGTGATCAGGAAGGAAGAATTGGTGCAGATTTCCATTCTTCCTTTAGCTTTTTAAGCAATAAATAATAATTTTGTGTGTATTTATTTGAAGGGTTGAGACCCAAATGCTTCACTGACCCAGCACAGCCAATCAACACGCTCCATCGCTGAAGCTGACACCGACCCGTGTGTCAAGTGTGAATGAACAAATTCGTTAGATGAAGGCTCGGTGATTTGTGTCAGAAGTAAACTCCGTCAAAACCTCGACCACCAGGTCTGGCTTTGATGCTCGGCGGCTTTGCTCTGCAGACCAGACACACATGGCACGAGCTTAACACTCCACCCACACTGCTGCTTTTGTTTGCTTTTTGATCTTAGCTCAGCATCGAGAAGGAAAAGGGTTAGAGCGTCGAGCTAACTCTTGTGCAAAAAAACACAGAAATGAGATTTGTTTCCTAGGCTGCTTTGTGTGGGCTTTGCTGAGTCATTTCTCGACTGTAACACTTTTAATGGGATCCTCAGGAGGCTCTGTGCCTCATAAAATGTTTCACATCTTAATAAAATAGTAACAGCAATCCAGTGGATGAATCATATCCTGTTGGAAGCTGGATCAGTAAACGGTAAGGTAACCTCAGCTGAAGGGTTATGAGGACGGGAACAAAAGCTCCTGGAAGAGCCTGGCTCGAACGCATGCTGGGAATGTCTGGGTCATAATGTCTGTTTCTGAAAGGTTTCCATTTCAAAAAAGAAACGCATCCCCACACCAGGATGCTGCCACCACCATGCATCACTGTAGGAATGGAGAGTTTATGATGAAAAGGCTTTGTTTACTTGTACAAGAGTAATTATTTGTAATCCCTTTAATTAAGTTTTATCACCTAAAACCTCAGGAACATACATTGTTGAAGTCTGTAATACAAAAGAGGATGTGAACAATTTAGCAAGTTTAAATTTAAGACGACTTTATACAAATCCACTGTTACTAATTTGCGGGCAAAAGTTGAAAATTGTCCGCAGAGAGTCGGTTTTTTCCCCTTCTTACGTTTTTTAACTAACTTTACGCTTTACGATTAGTTTATCCAAAACAAAACAAAAACAATTAAATGAATGCGGATTGTAAATATCTAAAATAAACGCACTACATTCAATGTTCACAATAGCAGCAGCGCTCGTTTCAAATCACGCAAATGCGTCCTAAACCATCGCAGATTGGATTTACGCGAAGTTTATCGTAAAAACGCGACTTTATAGTGCGTTTAGAACAGGAACAAACTAGATTTGGAGATGAAACTTACCAGCTTCAGTTCCTCTGAACCTACAGCAGATTCAACGGGACGGAGATGGGGATGGAAACTGCCGCTCCGTCTGGATGTTGGAGCCTTTTGGATTGGAGAGCTGCTGCGTCACGGGAACGTAAAACATGTTAACTCCCTCCTGTCAAAAAGAGCTAATGCTGCTGCTGCTTTGTCTGTTTTTTCGCTGCGTGCTGAGCTACATAAGGCGAAAAGCGCCTCTTTATGTCCTTAGTGCTGCAGAATTATATTTGTATAGACGGAAACGGATAACTGCGGCCGCGGGCGCGTGTTAAAAGGGGCCCATAATGACAAGTAAATGGATGTTTTTAAAGAGAAAAAGGTATATTTACATAAAAGAAAGAACAGTCTTTCAAGCAGCCATACAATATAAAAGCAATTAAAATAAAAATGTGTAAACACTTAGTGTTTAGTAATATTTTACTTTTTTAAGTGAATATCTCCATCTTTCCTATTTCTTTATACATACAATTAGACACGTGCAAAAAATACATCACCATTATAACGTAATACAATGATTTATATTATGAAAAAAGTTGAAATTTGGTTAAATATCAAAACAGTATTTTTATTGTATTTTTTTAAAAGTAACATTTTCCATTACGTAATGTGTCAGAATTTGAAGGAAGGTAAATAATTTTTTTCTCCAGAATCTTTCTTCTTTCAAGAAATAACAAAAGTTCATGATGTGTAAATATATCTAAGATAAAAATATCATAAACAAGAGTTTCTCAGTATCAAATTAAAGCTTCACATCATCTGTTAAAGCAAATAGAAGACACACCCTGTGCTGCTCGCTTATTCACATTCCTTTGCTGAAAGACACGAAGCCAAGTCATCATGTTCAGCTCCCATCAGATAAATGTGAAGGAGTGCATGTCTGAAAGGGGCCATACAAGAAGTCATCAGTGACAGGCTGCAGCCCTCTGACCCCGCTGGATATGCGATCCCTCGCAGGAAAGACAAGGAAGAAGACTGCAAGTCAGACAGAGGAATGTCAGTGGGGTGACCGCACAGATGTGCATTAATATACAGACATATGGTCTGACCTGGTACACAAACAAAAATGTTGTACTGAGAGAATATTTCAGATATGAAATTTAAAAATCTAACTGCAACCCCTGCAAAATATTTGAACTAAAAGGGCTTGTGAAACCTGATTTAAGGAGAAACTTTTTGTAGTTTACATGACTTTGCTTAAAGTTAGTCCACTTTTTCACATTCCAATCCCAAACTTCCATGTATTTTGTCAGGGGTTTATGTGACAGACCAACACCAAATGATTCAGAACTTTTAAGTGGAAATGTAATGATAAATGTTTCTTTGTTTTGTTTAATTTTTCTGTAAGATATAACTGAAATGTGGCGTACTTTTGTATTCACCTCACTTGAACCAGTTCTATGAAATTACAGAAACTGAAGAAAATAATCTACACAGTATAAAACTGTTGATCAAATGATCTTAACACATAAAAATGCTTTTTATTTTAACAGGTTGTATGTTTGGGTTTGTTTTATCTTGCTTTTCTAATGATCTCCTTGGTCTTTGTGATGTTGCTTCTCATTAAGTTTCTTGAATGCAATTGATTTGAGGGGATTTTTTTCAGAGTTAACAGGGCTGACAAATCTCCCAACACACGTCATAATTAGTTAAGGTTCTTAAAAATTTAAATTATGGCTTTGAAATTGAAATTTTAAGTAATAATGTTACGTTTGTGTCTTTATATCTCATAATTTTGATTTTAAAAATCAAAGCTATTGGTTTTACTGTCATAATTATGACTGATATTAAAATGTATGTCTGTGAAAAACATTTAATTTTGGTTAGGCGATTAGGCAATTTTGACTTTCCGTGCAAAATCGCCTAATCGTAATTCAACACCTGGCCTGTAGAGGGCAGCAGCTCCCGTTCGCTGCCTAACATCGACCGCGATCTCCCAAAAACAAACCAGAAGAAGGTCGCCATCTTTGAAATTCGCACCAGGTTTGTTGCAGCGCAATATTTGAATTAAGTCCGGTTTAATTTACATAACAGTGAAATAAGCTGCATGGCCAACCGAAATATGCACCAAGCGAGGATGCCTGGTGCTAACTCTCCTCAGCCGGGGAGGCGAAGGACGGACTCCCCGGCCTCGTCGGAGCCGACGCCGGCAAACAAAGGCAGCCCGGCCCCGCCGCAGCAACTGTCTCCCGCGGCCGAGCAAAGCGAAGGAGCCGCGGAGGAAACGGGGGAAGGCCCGTCGAAAATGACTCTGGATATAGCAAGTTTTCGGAAACCCGGAGAGAAGACGTTCACCCAGCGCTCCCGCCTGTTTGTCGGCAGCCTGCCGCTGGATATCACGGAGGAGGAGTTCAGAAACCTGTTCGCTAAATATGGGAACATTAACGAGGTGTTCATCAACAGGGAGCGGGGATTTGGATTCGTTTGCTTGGTATGTTCATAGCTGCACCTGCCTTTGTTTTTTATAAGTATTTTTGTTTGTGTTTCTCAGCCTGTTACTGGGATTAGTAGCGTTTGATATCAAATTACCATGAGAATATTATCCAGTATGAATTTAGTTCCCACAAGTTTAACCCGGAAGTGATCCGCGTCATCATAGTAGGCAAGCGCATGCGCCATACATAGCAGACCCATAAGTTTCGATGAACAAAAAATATCAAAATAATGTTTTGATGTCATAGCAACTCCATCGCAACTTCCTGCCAAAATGGCTGCCAGTTACAAAGTTCAGAAAATAGTGAGGTCACATGAGAA
>CAEFZX010016488.1:0-13925 GCA_903066825.1 Alfaro cultratus | reverse complement strand
GTCTATCAGCTCTTTTTGTGCCCTTGAGGGAGATTTTTAACGGATATGGGGAAACTTTCACAAAGCATGTTTTTATTTGTGGTTTTAAATTCACACGTCAGAGAAGGAGTAAATGTCAGGTGATAAACTTTCTGTTAGTTCAGGCTAAGATGGCCGTGTACATAAGTAGGAGGAGGAAGAACTGAATATTGGTTTCTTTATTGATTAACCTGGTGAAGTCAAGGTTATTGCTTGAATTCAATTTTTACAGATCAGTTTCAGATCTTGATACTTTTTGTCACATCTGGATTTATGGGGAGAGATTAGTAGTTTGGTGGGAAGAGAAATTTCTTTTGGAAGGATGTTAATGTCATTTACTTAGTGGTCATTTTGTTTGTTGTATAATTTTGTGACTATTATGTCGTTTATTTAATGAAAACTAAACGAATTATTAAAAAATCAAAAAATCTCTCTTTCTCTCTCTCTCTTTCTGTCTCTCTCTCTTTCTGTCTCTTTCTCTCTCTCTCTCTTTCTGTCTCTTTCTCTCTCTCTCTTTCTCTGTCTCTTTCTCTCTCTCTCTTTCTGTCTCTCTCTCTCTCTCTTTCTGTCTCTCTCTCTTTCTGTCTCTTTCTCTCTCTCTCTCTCTGTCTCTTTCTCTCTCTCTCTCTCTCTCTTTCTGTCTCTTTCTCTCTCTCTCTCTTTCTCTCTCTCTCTTTCTCTGTCTTTTTCTCTCTCTCTCTTTCTGTCTCTTTCTCTCTCTCTCTCTCTCTCTTTCTGTCTCTTTCTCTCTCTCTCTCTCTTTCTCTCTCTCTTTCTGTCTCTTTCTCTCTCTCTCTCTCTCTTTCTCTCTCTCTCTATCTCTCTAGTTCTCTCTCTCTAGTTCTCTCTCTCTAGTTCACTCTCCCTCTCTCTTTCTCTGTCTCTTTCTCTCTCTCTCTCTCCATGTCTTTGTCTCGTGACCCTCAAACAGGATGCATGGCCTTTATGCGTCTTGGTTCTGGTGGTTCTGACCCATATTTTGTAGCATCTGCTGTTGCTTTGTATTTTCTGAATGAATCTACAAAAAGAAATTCTTCCCACCTTATAAGGAAATCCCAGCAGAAGGGGGAGGGGCCTGTCCCTGCTGTCTCCATGGTAACACCTTTGTTGTTGCTAACTGAAGTCTTTCTGCAATCAGACATGGAGGATCAGAAGAATCAAACTTGTGACTTTTACCGCACCGATCCGGATCTGCCGGAGCGATTCAACAACCCTGAATTTTTCAGCACTTTCAGGTAAATAATTAATAACAAATTAATAACAGTCAGCCGATCCTAAATGATCCAAACCTGCTGTTGTCCTGAGACCGGCCTTTCACACAGGTAGCACTACCATAGTAGTAGTAGTAGGACTGTGAGCCCACGTTCAGGACAGACTGCTGTCTCAGCTTGTACTTTGGGTACGGTGCCGATTAGAGCTGGGGTCAGTCAGTCAATGCTCCATTTCTGAAGCCTGTTATCTTCATCCTGATGAAGATGATGTTTGGTTCTCAGGGTGAGGAAGACTCATCCTTTATATTGGACCTGGAACCAAACATACGGCAGCAAGAAACCAACAGTTCATGAGATGCAGGTGAGACGAATTTAGCTTTTCATTAGGTGATCTGAAGCTTTGGAACATTTAATTTCTAGATTTAGGGGAGAAGAAGGACAGATGGAGGGTTGGCTTTAACCCACTTCTTCCTGTTTCAGACTGGTTTCAAAGTGATGTCTCACCACTTCTCAGAACACTACCTGCGGTTCGGGATGCAACGCGATCAGGGCTTCAACACGGCAGTGGACCGGAGCCGGGTCATGGGTCCCATGGAAACCCAGAACAAGAGATACCAGCTGCAGCACGTGTATCTCTATGGACACCAATGCAGAGAGTCCAGCAATAAATGACTCCCTGCTCTCTCAAAGTTTTGGTTGTGTGTATTACTCCACCTCAACCAGCAGATGGTGGCATCGTTTAAAGCTCTACTGACTAACTCCAGTGAAGCCGTGTCATCCTGATGCTTACTTCATTTATCCATTTTTAAAATCTTTTATCCTTCAAGCCTGAATAATTTCTGCTTTTCTCATGTTGTGTAACAAAAGCCTTCATCACAAGATCTCTTATTATTTCTGGACGCGCCCCAGAAATAATGACATATTAAAAAAACTCAACAAACTTTAACCAAAATTGTCCCGTGCCAGAAATGTTCAGATTTCAGTTAAATCACAAGTGGGCGTGGCCAAACTGCTCCACAGCGTGAGATGGGACAAAGCTCAAGTCATAGAGATCTGAAGCTCGGGAGATCCCCTCAAATCAAGAAAAAAAGTCCCTTTGAGGTACCCCCCAAAAATGCACAGGGAGGCAGCCATTTTGGGTCAAAGGGAAAATTTTGGCATTTTTTCGTTTGCACACCTTGAATTTCAAAAACTCCGACGAGGGATTTTTACCTATTGCTTCATTTTTGGTCAGGATGCAGGCAGGGCTTCAAAAGTTATCAAAAACATGGACTTCTCGTATATGTTCAGGGAAAGCAAACAAAAGGTTATAACTTTCACATAAAAAGGTCAATTGGCACCAAACTTGGCATGAGTGGTCCTGGTGGGATGCCTGACGATCCAGTGTGATCATAGTCTGACGTCATCTAAGCCCCGCCTCCTCAGAACAGGAAGCGACTTTTTTTCTTGGACAGCTGCATGTCTGACCCCCTTGACCTAATCAAGGTGATCTTGTGTCAGATGACAGAAAACAAGTTGGTCTCACTTGCTTTAAAGAGTTTTGTTTTCAGTGGAGGGTGTGGCCGTGGCGGCCAAGTGCTTGTTGAAATATGAAAGTAATTTGTTCAATGGTTATGAATGGAGAGGCTGTTATGCTGCCATCTGCTGTGTCTTCTGAGTACTGCAGTTGTACTGTTACATTCTGAAAAACAATATAGACTGTGCGCTGAAACGCCTGTTCTTATCAACGCCATTGTTATATGTTTGGCTCTAACTGCCGTGTTTTAGCTGAGCTGCACCGAACTCATTGGGATGGATGGTTGTCCATCCCCAACCGGAATGCAGTGCAATACTTAGTGGGCGTGGCCTAATTCCTCCACAGCGCCCCCTTTAAAAATCCAGCCCCAAGCCATTCTTTGAAAGACGATCATGAAATTTGTTACACGTTTGTATCTTAGCAAAATCTACAAAAGTCTCTTGCAGCCTTGGTCCTTACCCAACATGAAGTCAGCCATTTTGGATCAACGCCATGTTGTATCTGAGTGAACGCTACTTACAGCATTTCATCTGCAGACTTCAAAATCACTCAGCACAGTTTGGGGGCGTCGAAAGTTATCAAAAAATGTTTTACCTCGAAGCATGTGACATGAGACACCAGAAATTAAAAACCAGAAAAATGTTTTATGCAATGACATTCAAATGTTATTTCAGAGATCTGGAATCTTGCGTTATGAAACATAAACATCTAGTTTTCATCCGGAGCTTTAAAGCAGGAATTACTTCAGATTCTCTAGAAAACAGAACTAATGACAAAGATGAAAACAATGATTTCAGATTCACTTAGGCTTTTTTAAGCTGTTCGCCGTTCCAGGATAAAATGTTTGTAATGGAAACTTTAGATTTTTTTCACCAGTTGGTCATAAAAAATCTGATATGAACTAATTTTAGTTTCATTTTATGGGGAACAGCTTGTTTCTTCTTCTCTGACTCAAATGCTGGTCTCTGTCCAACACACTCAGTGTATGTGTGTGTGTGTGTGTGTGTGAATCTTGCTGACAACCATCTGACGCACACTCCCATGCTGCGCCTGCTGCAGAAGGAGATGTTGTTTCCATGACAACCCGTAGAGGAACATGATTTATTTAAAGGCGATCTCTGCTCCTCTTCTTCTGCTGCCGGATTTTTAGCTCAGTTTGTCCTGAAGTCAGCAGAAGCTGCAGTGAAAACGTTGGTTTCAAACAGTTCAAGTGTTTCTCAGCAGCAAAATAATTTCAAATATTATTTCCAATCAGAGATCCTCTTCCTGTCATGAACTGGCTGCTGCGATTATTCACTTTGGACCTATTTAAAGCTGAATCCTGAAACAGACCACACAGCTCTGAGGGTGGAAGCAACGACTAACAAAGATGGCTGCCGTGATTATCTGTCTTTGTTCGAGAAACCAAACTCTGTTTCTCAACAGGAAGCCCAGACTGCTTATATGAAGAAAGCGTAAAATAAATTACTTCCTGTAGGCGTGGCCTCTGTTGCTGTTTTAGATTGTGACGTTTGTAGTGCGGTAGCTTGATGCTAAGGAGCTAACTGGAAGGTGTCTGCGCTGTAAGCCACCATCTTCCACTGTAAAAAGAGAAGAATCGATCCGACACAGACTGAATGGCTTCCTTCACTTCCTGATTGTAAAGCACCACAGAATAACTGCGACATCATTAGCATCGTCTCTTTCTGTTCCCTGATTGTCTGGTAGAAAATCTACCAGAGACAATCTGAGTGAATGGGAGAAAGCCTGAATTGGAAGTGAGAACGACTGGAGCGGACAGGAAGTCACCGGCGGTGGGAGGAGTTCGCCTGCAGTTGTTGTGCTGCTGGTTTCATTGTCTCCTTGGGCAAGGCACTTCAGCCGCCTGGCCTGCTGGTGGGTGTCAGGGGCCCAATAGGGGGCCAGCGGGGGTCCAATACAGGGTCCAGTGTGCACTCAGGGGGCCAGCAGGAGGTTAGAGGGGCCATTGAGTCGTCATCCTAATCTAGAAAGTCCCAGATTACTGAAAACATTCACGATTAAAACTTTCCTTCCAGCTGAATCGGCATGATGCTGCCACCACCTCATCGCTCTCCCTCTCCTGATTTTAACTTTTTACTTTTATGAACATCAAAAATAATCATCAGTTCATCTATTCAGTTTTCTCAAACCGCCCATCGGATCTGGTTCTGGTCCTGGTTCTGGTCCTGGTTCTGGTTTCTTCCTGTTAAAGTGGAGTTTCTCCTGTCCACTGTCGCCCCCTGCTGGTCAGGAGTGATGCTGCTGTTTCCTTAGATAAAAACGTTTTACATTTATTTTGAATAATTAATTAATCTTTATGTTCTGATTGATAACTGGGATCAATTTTAATATCTGCATGATTGGATTGAAAATATTTTTTTTAGGACTGCCCCACGGCGGCCGTGGCTATCAACCGGTAGCTCATGTTGGCGGCCGTGGCTATCAACCGGTAGCTCATGTTTGCGGCCGTGGCTACCAACCGGTAGCTCATGTTTGCGGCCGTGGCTACCAACCGGTAGCTCATGTTTGCGGCCGTGGCTATCAACCCGTAGCTCATGTTTGCGGCCGTGGCTATCAACCGGTAGCTCATGTTTGCGGCCGTGGCTACCAACCGGTAGCTCATGTTTGCGGCCGTGGCTACCAACCGGTAGCTCANAAGATTCTGGAGGCGACATTAGTTCTGACTCAATGCTATAGAAATGCTGTGAATAGAACAGACTGAGACTGAAGGTTCCTCCCATTCTATCAGCAGAACCAGCACCGTGGTACCAAACTGTTCTGGTTGGAACCTCTGGACTGATCAGAACCGACCAGGTCTCTGATGGCTCTGATTATTGAGGTTTTTTGTGTGAGATTATAATCTGGATTATCAGGGAAATTGAGCAGCAGAATCTGCTCTCTGGTTTTGATCAGATTAAGGATTTTAACTTCCTGATAGTTTTCTCTAAATGATCAATAATCTGGAGATAATCAACCAAAGGCAGTTGATCACTAAACTTTCTATTTTTATTTGTTTTATGGATTTTATTTTAATTCTGAATATCATTGAAAAAGTAAAAAAAATTCACATTTAAGAGAAAAGAACTGAAAGAACCAGACAGACAGACAGCTCATCTTCCTCCTCTTCCTCCTCTTCCTCAGATCTGTCTGTTAGCCCCTCCCCCTCTCTGAACTGGGGCTTCTGGTTTCTCTCGGCTGCTTTTAGCCGTTCCATCATCGAAGGATACTGGGTGAACTGGTGACTGTAGCAGCAGGATACTGGGTGGACTGGGTTGGGGTAGAGCCGGCTCTCTGGGCGGATCGGTGCTGATCGTCGGCGCTGGATGTTTTTGGGAGGCAGCGATGGAGTCTGATGAGAATCTGCTGAATGTTTTCCTGCAGCTGCTGCTGATCGGCTCTCGCTTCACTCTGGTAACAAAAATTCAGAACTCAAATGTTTTTCTTCATGTTCTGCCGTTTGATTTGCTCTCTGGTCTTTTATCTCCCAGATTTTCTCAACATGACTTTGTTCTTGTTTGTAGTTCTCAGAAAAAATACACAGAATATTTGATTTTTTTTCAATATCTGAAAATTAGCCCAAATAATCACAGACAAAATCAACAGATTTTTAATTTTATTTTTATTTTTTTTATCTAAAATATTTTTTTTCTAGTTATTGTCCCATTTAATGAGACATCAAAACTCAGGAACCCAAAACAGACTGAGTGAAAAATATGTTAATAAATGAAGTTTTGGTCCAATTATTTATAGTTAAACAGAAAAAAAACAGAAAATCTACTTCTGGAGGAACGCTGGCGTTCCTCCATTACTGAAGAAATAAAAACATTCAGCAGGTTGTAAAGAAAAGCTGAAACGTTTTAAACTCCAACTGATCCGAGAAAACAAACTGAAAATGAATCTGCTGCACCAAAACTACATTTTATTGGATCAAAATGCAAAACAGTAAATCTTCAGTTTCTAATTTTATCCAAGTGAGACGGAACAAATTCTCCTGACAGTGTGAGTTTTAACACTTCTCTAACACATCCGTCTGTCCTCCAGCCAACTGCTTTATCTAACAAAAAATGAAAAGATCCAAAATTAGAGAAACCAATGATGATAACCAGGGAAAGTAAAGAAAAAAACAAACAAACCAGAAGCTGAATAGGTCAGAAATCCAGAAAATGTTTTTATTTCATTGGTTCTTTAAGATATTTCTCTGTTAGACATAATTTTGTTTGATTATTGATTCTTCTGATCAAATATGTTCTCTGATCCATTTCACTCCATTAAACAATCCAGCCAGCAGAGGGCAGCACATTTCCAGACTCTGGCTCCCACTTTAGACCCAGAGAGTCCAGGAACTTCTGGACATTTTCCTGGTTTTAATTTCAAGTGAAAATATAATTCTGCTGGTGTTGATGATATTCTGAGGCTCACCTAGTAGGACTCACACTTGGCATGTTTTCATGCACAATGAAATTTCAGTTAGATTGGCAACATTACCAGCTCCACCGTCCTCCAGAGCGCCAGCTGCTGCGCTCCGTTTACGTCAGTTAAGATGGCCGCCATGTGATGCGTTCACTGACTCAGACTGCTTTCATTACTTCATTATTATCATTTTCAGACTTTTAGATTCTGTCTGGACTCTTCTGCTGCAGAATTGTGATGCATGTCGGATAAAATGCAACGTTCATCCTGGAGACATTTGAGAACGTTCAGACACAGTCTAGTTCCTCGTATGGAAAAGGAACTGATCGGATTTTATTGGGGTGAAAAGATTGGAACCAGCCGTTCAAATTGGATCTGGGTTGAATTTGGGCAGTAAAGCCGATTTGGGTCTTGCTGAGCGAACGCTGCCTAAAGTACGTGAACAACGGTTCCAGACCACAGTTGCATGTCTCTTTCCTGGAGGCAGTCCAAAATCTGTGCGCCGTTGTTTTATGCTTTAATATAGTTTAAGTTGTGTTCTTTAGACTGTAAAAAAAAACTACCTAGAGCATTGTTTTTAACAAATGTGTTATACGTAATATAATATTAAAAAACACAGTAGTGAAAGACTAGATCTGTTCTCAGTAAAATACCTTGGTAGCTCAGGAGGCTCTGTAGCTGCATGTCTACGTCTGAACCTTTCCATTGGTCGTGTGATGACCTGTTTCCTGCAGTTCTTCCATTTTGTTGGATTTCTGCTGGTTTCGCTGCTCCGGACGATGTCAATGTTATCATCTTTTTTAAAAGGTTTTTTGGCTCTAATGGCCTTTATTTGAAAGTGCTAGGACAGAAAAGTTGGCAAAGAGAGAGAAGGAAGAGTCACCGCTAAGTCCACCAGGGCAGGACTCCAACCTGCGACTGCTGCGCAGAGGACAAAGGCCTCCCCATGTGGACCGCGCCCAACCCCTGCGCCACCAGCAGCCCTGCCAATGTTCCCATCTGTCGGTTCTTCTTCTCTTCCTGTTCTAAACTTTCCTGGCTTCTGACTGAGATCGTCTGCCAGCGGGTTGTTGGAAGAAATCCCAATGCAGACATGTCACACCCTCCTCTTGCTTTACAAAAGCTATTTTCAGTTTATTCAACTCAACAGTTAAGTCTCATGTACCATTTTCCAACTTACCCTCCCTTACTTTATTCATATTTTTTGCGTTGTTGAAAATGCCAGTAGATTTATTTTAGTTCAGTTTCAGTCTGAATTTTGTTCTTAAAAAAGGGAAATGACATGTCGCTTGGAGCAGATTGAGGCAGAATTCCCTGATGCTGGTTGTTTTGTTCAGGCGGGTCCTTCGCCCCCGGAGGAGGGATGGCAGGTCTACAGCTCGGCTCAGGACTCTGAAGGAAGATGTGTTTGCACGGTGGTGGCTCCACAGCAGACAGTGTGCTCCAGAGACGCTCGAACCAAACAACTCAGACAACTGCTGGAGAAGGTAAATCCACTCCCAATGAAAGCTAGGCTTCCTTACATTACTGTTATTACTAAAATCATCTGCTCATAGCATTGCTGTCTGTAACAGATGTTGGATTATTAGCTCGCTGCTAATAATGGCCCTTCTATCTATTCCATACGACGGGATTCAGTGTGTTTGTTCCCATGAAGTCACTTACCTTGTATGTCTGCACTGAAAAGGACACTGTGGTCATCATATACTTTCAACCACTTGATCAGTTTTATGCATAATCTTTATGGATGCTACAGGATGCTTCAATTTCCCATGTTGTGAATAAATTGCCATCTTCCATGATGTAATATTGCATATTTGTGACTAAAAGCATTAAAACCAAAATCACAGAATCCTCTTCAATACGGAAATCTCAATAAATTCAGTCACTGGGTTAAAAATCTATGGTGCTGCTGATGATGGGACTTTAATTTGTTTCTTGCAATTCATCTCAGTTTTTATGCTGTTTTTCTTTTCTGAATGTGTATTAAACTGCATCACTGTAGAAAAAACTGAATGAGCGCTCGCTGACACCCTCAAGACTCCTTTCCATGACTCTTTTTTTTGTTAGTTTTTCTGTGGCTGTAGTGGCCACAGAAACTACAGCCACAGCCTTTACTAGTGATCAGACAGGAAAGTGGGCTGTGGGGGGGAGACATGTGGCAAAGGTCAACGGGCCTCAACCCAGTGACGGCCACGTTGAGGCCTGTGCCGCACTTTAGCTCTGCGCCGCCGCCGCCGCCGCCGCCGCCGCCGCCGCCGCCGCCGGTCCATAATTGGCTACCAGACTAAGATGATCCTTCAATGGGATTTTTGTCTTTGAGACAAGACAGTATGAACACATCAACCTGATTTTGTTTTCCATTCACATGCTGCTGTTCCTTTTAGAACTATTTTGAATATTTTATTTTTACTTTTTAAATGGCTCAATGATCTGGTACCTCTTTATCTTGCTTAACTTTTAGAGCGACGTATCCTGCGTAGATCTAGGCTTTGTAGACCCAAATCTTTTGATGGTTCCCAGGAGCTTCTCCAGTCCCAGTTTGGTCTGATCTTGTCTTCTAAAAACTCATCTTTCAAAACAGGCGTATAATCCCAGAGAGCGTAAACCCTTTGTTTGTTTCATTGACTTTTCTGTTAAGCTTTTATTTATTTATTTTTGCTCTTTAGTATACCTGTACAGCACTTTGTTTTTTTAAGTGCGTTATAAATATGAAGAAAAAATCATGATGATTAAGTTGAAAATGTCAGGTCTGAATTGTAATCTGTCAACCCAACAACAACGGGTCACAGAGAGATCCACTTGAATGATTTAAGTTTTAAAGCTTCAGCATGGAATAAATGGGCAAGTACATTTTTCACCATTTTCAAAATACAAGTATGGGAAAACTATCTTTTCAAGTTCACAGTGGCTGCTCTGCGTTTACAGGGCAAGGCACTGTGATGATGAATGTTAGGCTTTCGCCTCTTCCTCTGTGCAGGATGTGGCCTCCTGCTGATCAACCAGGACAAGTTTTTCCCGGTGACAGACAGTTGACTCACTTTAAGGCCGTAACTGTTTCTCTCTGATCTCTTTGTCAGGTTTTACCTCTGCAGCTTCTTTTAGCACTCATCTATGGCTTCTCTTCATCCATTTACTTCTAAGATTCCTGAATCACTTTTCTCTTCATCCCATGCCTCTTAGTCCTCCTAAGAACCACTTACCTGCAAACCATATGAACAACCAGCTGCCTGTCCACCGTCAAACGCTGCAGCACTTCGCCTCCACCCTAAACAAAGAAGCGTTGTCTGCACTGTGCACCTCCACCCTGCTAACCTCAATCCTGGGGACCAACTTCCCTCTGGACCTCCACCATCTAGTGGAGCCGTATTAGCCTTCCGACTGCCTCCATAAGATCTTCTGTCACCCAGAATCAGATATTAATTTTATCTGGATCTCCACCAGAGGGCACCATAAGGCTGGTTCTCAGCTCATCAGTGATCAGCTGCAGTGTATCAGCAGTCCCTCCTTTCAGGTGGTGAAACCTTAGCCCCATGTTTCTCTGGTGCAGGGTGCTAAAGTCCTCCAGAGCTACCATCCTGCAACTTTCAGATGCTTCCCTGTTCCAACACACCCAAATCAAGTGAAAGTGT
Organism: Alfaro cultratus; assembly: GCA_903066825.1. Taxonomy (NCBI): domain Eukaryota; kingdom Metazoa; phylum Chordata; class Actinopteri; order Cyprinodontiformes; family Poeciliidae; genus Alfaro; species Alfaro cultratus. Next base: position 3,138 of record CAEFZX010016488.1, on the reverse strand, counting down.
AATTACCAAGTCTGTTCATAGCTGAATGGCTGCTGATGAGGGAATTCAGCCACTTGATCCTGGTCTGTTAGAGGAAGGATGCACCAAAAAGTGCAAGACGGTAACTCTGGAAGACTGGACTTGATCACCTTATCTGAAATCTCTGTGGACATTTAGCCAGCGATGGCTAGATGAATCTGTCCAAGCCAGGGTTCATTACCTGTGACGTCATTCATTGCTCACTAGTGATATTTTCTGTTACATTAAAACTGTGACGACCTTGTCACTCAAATAAGTCATACGTCAAAAAATACTGGAACATAGTAGTGTATTCAATATGTGAGAGTAACATTTTTATCAAACCCATGTGAGGTATGTTGAACCCTACTTAACTTTGTCATCATCTGTACCCAAAGTAATCCTGAAGGCTGTTTCACCAAACCAGGATTCAGGAATCAGGATCAGAGGTAAACCCAAGCTCAGCTCCGTCAGGTTACCCTGATTTCTTCTGTTCAGATCAAACCGACTCAGCAGTTGCAGCTGCAGAATGTAATAATAGAGAAAATCATTCAATCTGCACAGCTAACCCTTCTCTCTTGGTGAAAACCCTCCTGATCCAATTCCTTAAGACTCCACATGTATCTTCCTTTTAACATAAGACCATGATGGAAACATTTATGGTCCATTTGTACAGAGAGTCCAAGTTGTTCAATGACAGGGTTATCAAACCTACATCTTTTCCATTAATTAGATTTTCTCTACTTCAGAGTATCGGGAGCTTCAGCAGATTTCTGGAGGAGACCAAAGAGATCGATCACAGATTCACTGATGCTAAGATAAGATGTAATAAAGAAAGAAAAGTGCTGCTGCAATAGCAGATTGATTAAAGCATAATTAGCCCAAAAATATATATTTCCAAACCATTCTGAACTAAAACATGTTATCATATCTGTCATTTCCTCAAATAAACAACCTTAATCTAATAAATTAAGTAAATATTGTAATCTGACAGCATATTCATTTATGTTGCTCTTTTTTGTTCCATCTTACAGAAATATATACAAAATAAACATGACAGGTCAAGATTAAATACAGTATCTGGAAAGTAAAAGTGTTTAAAATGTTAAGTATAATATGCAAATGACTGGTAATCCATCCAGTCTTCTTTCACTTATCCAGGGTCGGGTCACGGGGTCAGCAGCTTTAGAAGGGAGGCCCAGACTTCCCTCTTCCCAGCCTCTTGTTCCAGCTCCTCTGGGGGAATCCCAAGGCGTTCCCAGGCCAGCCAAGAGACATAGTCCCTCCAGCGTGTCCTGTGTCTTCCCCAGGGATTCCTCCTGGTGGGAGGCGTCAGCAAGGAGGCGTCCAGAAGTCATCCTGACCAGATGCCCGAGTCTCAACTGGCTCCTCTCAACATAAAGGAGCAGAAACTCTACTCTGAGTCTCTCCTGGATGACCGAGCTTCTCACCATATCGCTAAGGGAGAGCCCAGAGAAAACCCATTTCAGCCTCTTGTATTCGCAACCTCGTTTTTCGGACATGACCCAAAGCTCATGACCATGGGTGAGGGTGGGAACGTAGGTCCACCGGTAAGTTGAGAGCTTCGCTTTTTGACTCGGCTCTCTCTTCACCACAACAAACCGGTACAGTTCAGTCCATTGGTAAAACTTGGTAAAAAATTAACAAGTTGCTGCGATAGTATTTTTCCACCATTAGGACTAACAATATCCAGTCCCCTTCCTGTACCACCAAAGGCAGTTTGTTTGAACAATAAAAAACTTTTTTTCTTGGGAACAAAAATGTACAAAACAGGACCATTGACCACTATTCATCACACTTCAATGCAGACGCTGCGACAATCCACCTGTTGATCTCCCGCTCCCTTCTTCCCTCATTTGTGAACAAGAACTTGAGATACTTAAACTCCTCCACTTGGGGCAGGACACCCATCCCCTCACCCTGGGGAAGGCACTCTACCCTTTTCTGGCTCAAGACCCTCAGATTTGGAGGGTCACATGTCTTCCTCAGGGACACGGTTGAACACCTTCTCCAAGAACTCCCGGTCGCCCAACCGGGAGTTTGCTCCCAGAACCCTCCAGGACCCTGCTGAGGGTGTAGAGCTGGTCCAGTGATCCACGACCAGGACGAAAACCACACTGCTCTTCCTGAATCCGAGGTTCGACTATCCGATGGACCCTCCTCTCCAGGACCCCTGAATAGACCTTGCCAGGGAGGCTTAAGAGTGTGACCCCTCTATAATTGGAGCACACCCTCCGGTCCCCCTTTTTGAACAGGGGGACCATCACCCCAGTCTGCCAATCCAGGGGAACTGCCCCCCGATGTCCATGTGATATTGCAGTTGCATTAACCAACACAGCCCTACAACATCCAGAGCTTTAAGGAACTCCGGGCGAATCTCATCCACCCCCGTGGTCCTGCCACCAAGGAGCTTTTTAACCACCTCGGCCCCAGAGATTGGAGAGCCCGACCCAGAGTCCCCAGGCCCAGCTTCCTCCATGGAAGGCATGTTGGTGGGATTGAGGAGGTCTTCGAAGTATTCTGCCCACCGGCCCACAACGTCCCGAGTCGAGGTCAGCAGCACACCATCCCCACTATAAACAGTGTTGGTGCTGCACTGCTTCCCCCTCCTGAGACGCCGGATGGTGGACCAGAATCGCCTCGAAGCCGTATGGAAGTCTTTCTCCATGGCCTCTCTGAACTCTTCCCACGCCCGAGTTTTTGCCTCAGCAACCACCCGAGCCGCATGTCGCTTCGCCTGCCGGTACCCATCAGCTGCTTCTGGAGTCCCACAGGCCAAAAAGGCCCGATAGGACTCCTTCCTCAGCCTGACAGCATCCCTCAGCCTGACATCATGTTGGTGCCTGTTGCTACTGCAACAGGCACCAACAACCTTGAGGCCACAGCTCCGATGAGCCGCCTCGACAATGGAGGCACAGAACACAGCCCCCGGAAAGTGTTCAAAGTTCTGCCGGAGACGGGAGTTAAAACTCCGTCTCCCAGGAGAGTCTGGCAGACGTTCCCAGCAGACCATTACAACACGTTTGGGTTCGCCAGGTCTGACCGGCATCCTCCCCCACCACCGGAGCCAACTCACCACCAGGTAGTGGTCAGTGGACAGCTCCGCACCTCTCTTCACCC